>JAQBSW010006152.1:0-51049 GCA_029291075.1 Eudiplozoon nipponicum
CACGTAAATTATTATGCCTCTTAAACGAAAAGTCTTATTGCGCAGAAAAAATCCACCAACTGTTGGTGAGTTTGTAAAAAAACAAATAACAAAATGTTTGTTAGCATTATTGTAAAGGCTGCAGATTGTATTCATTTTGTTTATTCCCTCAACCTAATGAACAAAAACCATATATCTTACCTACACACGTCACGTGCACATTTCAAGAGAATTAGTCAATTTCAGGACCTCGTTGTTTAAAAACATTTAAATGTAGGAGGTTTACTTTTAGAAGTTAAAATAATATTTGGGTTAAGTTGTCGACAAATAATTTCAAAACATGTTTAAAAATAATCCTATTTATCCGAATGAATATAAATATATTTTATTGTCCTTAATAATTAGATATTTCAGCTTTGGAAATGACACATTAACGTAAAAAGTAGTCACTCAGGAATACATGCAAAAGCACATACATAATTATATTCATGTATAATTTTTCACGTGTATAATAGCACACAAACAACCATATCAATATATACATATATATATATAAATATATTGCTAATTAGAATGAAAAAACACATTAATAACAAAGTGGATAATGACCATTTATTTCGAGAATACTAAACTTCGCTCTACAATCTTTCATTTATATACATTCCGGGTTTTTATTTGAATATGTGGGTGGCAACAAATCTGACTCTGTTTTAATTCTATTTCTTGTTTTGGCTGATTGGTAAGTGTGTATGCGTTTGTGTCTGTGTGTGCGCCTGATATGGCATGTATATATATATATATATATATATATATATATATATATATATATATATATATATATATATATAAACATACATACATGCATACATACACGCATACATACATACATGCATACATACATACATACATACATGAATGCATACATACATACATACATACATACATACATACATACATACATACATGCATACATACATACATACATGCATACATACATACATACATAAACACATAAATACATACATACATACATACATACATACATACATACATACATACATACATACATACATGCACAAATACATACATACATAGACACATACATACATACATACATACATACATACATACATACATATATACATACATAAATACATACATACATACATACATACATACATACATACATACGTACATACATACATACATACATACATACATACATACATACATACATACATACATACATACATACATACATACATACATACATACATACATACATACATACATACATACATACATACATACATACATTACATACATGCATACATCATACATACATACATACATACATACTATACATACATACATACATACATACATAAATACATACATACATACATACATACATACATACATACATACATACATACTACAAACATACAGACAGACATACATACCTAAGCACATAAACACGTACGAACACAGAAATAAACACCGAAATGCATATTTTCTATATTTCGGCATGCACATATACGTACGTATATACCTTCTATCTTATGTACATACAGCACAAATTCATGCGCAAGCATTAGTAGAACATTAAATATCCGACGTTATATAGTAAAACGGCTCGTAAACTTGCTAATTTTTAAGCTTCCTACAGCTAAGCTGATCGTTGCAGAACCAAAACCAGGAGAATTAATCATATTCTAAAGTTAGACGTGCAGAAGGCGCATTAAGCTAACGCTTAAACGGCAATATTTGGGCCCATTTATTATCATTGGAAAGTTATCATTTTATACATAATACTATAATTTATTAACGAAAATAAACCAAGTTATTCTAAGACTACGTGTATAACTGAATACTAGATACGCTTATCTGAACAATGTGATTTTTTAATATTAGGTCGGTCATACACAAAAGGGATTTTACATATGTTTTATTCGAACCAAATTATTAATTTAGACATCCTATTTCGATCACTTCGTCTTTCCTTTGATTATCCTATTTTGATACGTCCTACATCCTAAATTACTTCCTTCTATATGTGATTGAATCTTATTTTAAAATTTTCCTCCTTTTTTACGACTACGAAGCTAAACCTTGTCAGCATAAATTTATTTACACATGCTTAGTTTTATACCATCTTCATTTAGCACAACTTCGTTTGTAACTTCGTCTCATTCACGGTAGTTTTTACCCTTATTTAATGCATCAATTGCTTGCCTATACTGCAATGTCCCCTGGTTCATAAGCCAATCTTACCTATTTTGTGGCGTAGTTTCGACCTTAAGTTGACGAATAGTATTCACATGAACTGATAATATATTATTTACTTATTAAATGCAACCATGTTTGTATAGAGTCTATTGTGTGCATGTGTATGATCTGATGCTATTATACATATATATGCTAATAAGAATGGAAATATTGTCTACATTGGTGGACCGAAATCCGACTCAATGCACACGTATTCATTAATACAATCATAAAGAGCTCCTCAATGTAACGCTGTGTTAATTTATCGTAATTATTTTCAAATTCTGGGACTATAATAAGCGCGGAGCTTGATGAATACACTCGAAAAATTTATTTACATAACCTTTAGATATTAGACCTGTAGGCGCGTAATTCCAGCTCATACAGTCATGCGACATGTGAGTCTAATAACGGGTGCAACAGGGTGGCCAAACAAATAGACATTTTGATTAACTCAGAAATGTGTTGAGCGATATGGCGGTCTACTGGGTGTCAGCTGGTGGTAAGGCAATCCTGTTGAAGCCTCTTTCGGCTGAGGTTTCAAGAGATTTGATGCACAATGACGCAGAGTACACGTGGTTTAGTCTACAGCAGTATGTCCTTCCTCACTTTGTCTTTGCAAATGTCTGTTTCCACACGCGTCATAATCACGCGCATACAATCTAGTGGAGAAATCAGAACTACTTGTAAATTATCTTCTTTTATAAAGCCATGACTTTGTCAAGGCAGACAATCAGATTCACATAAATATTTAACCAAATACGACAGTTTTCCTTTTGAAAATCAGTGGGTGTGGTAATGGACGTGGGACGTCACTATGATTTCTTATTTGCAGAGTCAAATAACATATAAGGAATTTATTTTAATGAATTTTAAATCCTCGTCTGGCGAGCAAATTATTTAGCGACTATTGACAAATATCGTTCTATTTTTAGTTTTTACTAGTTATAATTATCAGTGGCGTACAGGTTGCGTGACCGATAGTCGATCACCAATCGATATTTTTATCCAGGAATGGAATTTATTCTATTTGATATAGAACAGCATTCATCAATAATTCGAAAATTGTAAATCGATCAAATTACACCTACTATCATTTAACTTCAGATTTTAACGTAGCTTCAACGCATAAACACATACATTATTAGAAATAATTTACAAAAAAGTCAGCCTTTTATTAAACTGATAATAAGTGAAGAAAGTCGTACATCCGCGTAGCCAGTAGGCACTCTCCTGCGTCAGAATTGCATTCCGTTTCCTCATATAAACATCTGTAGTACTGGCAGGCTTTCCAGTTGAGTTGAACAGCAACTGCTTTACATCATCTAATTGTCGTTTAAATGTTTGCGCCGTTGAGCCAACCTTCAATGTTGAAAATAAACTTTAAATTATTTACCTTATAAATTCAATTTAAATTACTTCAATTACAACAATTGTTTCAATTTTTTTGAAAAGAATAATACAGAATAATTTGTTAATTATCAATGTTTAAACAAAGTGTAGACATATTCTTTATCTAAATACCTCTAATGTGAAACAGTTGGTCTGCAACTCATTATTAATAACGGTTAAGCCTAATAGCAGAATTTGAATCGCTAGTGACGTGTTATTGAAATCAAAGAGATTCGTCTGAGATTCAAATCAATATATATTATTTAATTCGCCACACAGAAAAATAAACTCACCGTCAATTATACGTAAAATGCGTTTTGACCTTCCATAGTTTTTATTAACAGCCCGGTGACAAACCAACGTATGCGGATTAAACAAAAATGCTTATATAGTATGTAGATATAGGCTTACATGCAGTGTATTTTGCTGGAATGTCGACTACACAATTTATTTCCAACTTCGACTTTAAAGTAAGCAATTATTAATTGCGCGAATGATGAATAAAATTATGTGCATCAAGCCCGTGTACTAGTAATAAAAACAAGACCCATTTTAAACCTGCAAAATGACTTATACAGTATGGAAATATACGAATTAATGTGATTTACCCAAAGGTAGCTCAGAAAGAACTTTTGATCACTTAGCAGCAACGCTGATCTGCTATTATAGTAATAGCTTTGCTGTTCGGCTTGCTCCAAGCTTTCACTAAATTTTGTGCATTAGCTACCAATTTGTTCCAAGAAAACTGTTGCTAATGCTTAATCAAGCAACATTAATGTTTGGCATTTTATGAGTTACGGATGCAGCACTGTCAATTTTCATTTTAACTTTATATGGTCGGTTATCCTTAATTTAGACCAATTCAAAGTTAGTTGTCTGGAGCAACTTCATGCACTCACTCTGCTATGTTCATCCAGCTTGAATCGAGTGGGACACCACGAAATACAATTCGGCCAAATTCATCACTACCCAGAACAGCAAATTCCGAACAAATTCGGAACAGAGCGCAAACACAAAACATCATGAGCTAGCTGCACGCCTAACTTGGCTTCCTACACCTCAATTGTGAACAATTCAAGCACTACTATCCTCATATTTTATCATTGTTCTAATTTTACGGATACCTCACCAAATATGCAACTAAGATAAGACGTTTTAAAATTATTATTAAGTAGTTTGAAAATTTGCCTACATTTATAAATAGGCCTGCAAAGCATTAGTGTCGCGTTTTATAATGAAGCACATCCAATTTTCAGAGTGATTAATTAGCTACATAAAACTCAATAGTACAAACATTAGAAAGTTTTGGTTAACTGGTTACAATTTGAACATAACGATGCAACAACAGAAGAAAGCACGTTAATGGTATTAAATGCTAACACATTTGTTGCAGTTGTTGACAAATCTATAAAAGATTAACATATAGAAATGTAATCAAACGGTTTAGTAAAATTTGCACACTCATATTTCAAGAAGCAATTCTTTTAAAATCAAATAAAATGCAATAACTTAAATTAAAACATTGAGTTCCGTAAAATCCGAATTGTTATTGTCAGTGTTCATGAAATTTAATGGTTATGATTAAAAGTAGAAACATGCATCTTTTAAAAGATGACAAAAATAAAAACTTTTCAGTTCATTTTAATCGAAAGCATTTCTTACGAGCATTTGGATTAACGTGATCTTTTAAGCTTTCATTGAAAAATTGCTTTTGAAATTGTAATCTTATAGTGATAAAAATTTAATTTCTTGTACTGACTTTGGTCTAGGAATAAAAAATTATCGTAAACGCTCAAACCTTTAAGAAATCATTCAAGCCCCGATCTGACGTGAGAAATAGAATTTGGTTATTAAAACTTAAAAATACAAGCCTTGCATCTGTTAAACAGATGCCGTTATTGTATATTTACCATGACATCAGATGACACAGCAATAAGTGCTATATATATATATATATATATATATATATATATATATATATATATATATATATTTATAATGTCCATTCCTTCTTAATTCTAACACAGTATTCTTATTTAGAAAAGACACAAATAACGAGTAGATAAAGGTTATTATTTCGTGAATACTAATCATCTCTATATACATCATACGATATTTATATTTTGGGTTTTCAATTGATTATGCTAGTGGTAACAATCTGACTCGTTTTACTCGCTGTTTCTTGCTTTTGACAAGTTGGTGAGTGTGTATGCGTTTGTGTTTATGCCCTCGACTAGAATCAACAAACGTACAATCGGATTGGCAACAAACTGAAGTGGAAATAACAGAGGCGCATACGATGACAGAAGTCTCCAAACAATGTGAGCGTTTAACACTGCAATCAACACTGGCGTTGTTACCATGTGAAAACGACCTTTGCGCAACGAGGTGAAACGATCAACTATACTGGGAAAAATAGCACTTGTATATGTAACAGTGAACAATGCGCACAAATGGTTAATTCTCAAGCTATCAAAACAATAATGACAAGATCTCAGATATCACTTCGCAATACTGCGAGAATGACCTTTACATGCAAACACTCATAAACACAAACACAAACGCATACACACTCACAAACTAGTCAAAACAAGAAACAACAGTAAAAACGAGTCAGATTTGTTACCACTAGCATAATCAATTGAAAACCCAAAATGTATAAATATGTATGATTGTATAAGAGATGATTAGTATTCACGAAATAAATGGCCTTTATCCACTTCGTTATTTGTGTTTCTCCTAATAATAAGAATATATATATATATATATATATATATATATATATATATATATATATATATATATATATATATATATATATATATATATATATATATATATATATATATATATATATATATATATATATATATATATATATATATATATATGCGGCGCTGGACTTCAAAACTTAACTATCAATAAGTAGTTATTTAAACTAAATGAAAATTTGCAATAATGCCACTTAAAAAATATATCATATTTCTAAAAATAATTTTGAATCTTTATTTGTATTTGCTGCTTATTTGGAAGTAAAGACGACTCAAATTTTGGCAGTTTTAGCTATTGAAATATTTCATACCGAGAAAGAGTATTGGAAGTATGATAAGAGTATAATAAAATATTTTTATTATCGAAATTCTGGTATAAAAGCTATTTTTATACTTGCGAATTTTTGAAAATTTAATACGATATTGCTTTAATGTAACAGATTTAAATTTAATCTCTTGAACAGCCATTTAACACGAAATACTTAATTTTGTAAACTTTATTTACTGAACGGAAACGGCTTTAATTAAATGGAGCTATTATTTTCGCATTCGCTGAACAAAAGTTAGAAACCTAAAAATTAACTTGAGACAATTTATAACATGTTACTTTTGCAATAATTTATCCAATAAGTATGATTTCCTGTTCTTGTTCCTAAGGAGGCAAATACAATGGCTTACAAATTTCTTTCTTACGGTAACAGGCTGTAACAACAGTCTATCTCCATAAGAAAAATTGATTAGTCTCTTTTAATTTTGCTAATAATGGCTGCATGGTTGCATTTTATTAAACGAATTCTATACAGCTTTGGCAGAGTATACGTCTAAGATTTTCATCGCATGCAATACTTTACACTTAACAAAATATATTGGTCTTTAAGTTAGTCTGAAAATTCTGTTTTACGTGCATTAATTTTGGGTGTATAATAATTGGCATGCTCTTTTAATGAGCAATTAATGCCTGAATATTAATTGAAATCACTGCGGTATACTTTAAGTTAATAAAGAATTATCAATCTGCTTACATAAGGTCCCTCAAGAAAGAACTAAAATGTAAGTGGGCATCAACCGAAAAAAATCGATGAAGACACATACCTTCACGTCAACGATGCATCTCAGTACATACGAGGAGAGATAAAGCGCTAATGCAGCCCAGTCCATGAAGTTGTAGTAACTGCGGAAGTAATCCCGTAGGCCATACGAATAAACTTGTTTACACTCCATACCCAACTGGCCTGGAATTCAAAAAAATCGCAAGTTTTATATACTTTTGAAATGCGAACTTTAATAAAATTCATTGTACCCTTCCTGTGTGCAAAAACAAAAGGAAATTTTATCAGATAAAAGAAACATTTCTTTCGCATAATCTCCTCAACGTATGTTCTCCAGACGTAGCATTCAAAGTAATTACTAAATGCCATAACGAAAGGGAACTAGCCGCATACGAAGCTTTATGGATAAACAAATTGCGGCCGGATTTATGCAAGCAGAAGAAGCATGTACACGCATTGAGCCTGAATTGGATGTGACACACGCAATTGATTGGTTTCCGTTTTTCACACTCCCTCTATGTTCACATATTTCTATCTTGTTTTGCTTTCCAATTTATATATAAATATATGTTCATTAGTAGATATTTGAGCAGATTATGCGAAAGAAATGTTTCTTGTATCTGATAAAATTTCTTTTTGGTTTTGCACACAGGAAGGGTACAATGAATTTTTACATAGTTTAAATTTATCGATTAAGTTGTGTGTGCTCATTTTAGGATTTTATTTGAAATTTAATAAATTCAATATTTCTGTCATGAGCAAATTTATATTTGCCTGACATAAATTTTGTTCATTTTTACAACCGCTGACATTGTTCATCTTTATTTACGAAAATGCAAAATGGCGAGAAAAATCTGTGCATATTTATTCAAATTTTATGCCTTTGCCGATAATTTAATTGCTTGCGTTTAATGCTTCTGTCACCATAATTCCAATCAAACGAAACTGGAATCATTTTTTAATGAAATACACCTCGGAATTTGCACTAATGTGCATATGATTGGCTTGCAAATTACAGTTTTAGCCATAAAACAGAAAACGTAACTGTATATTAGTTGATCGCCCCGGTGGAAAATTTATGTTTCTTACTTTTGCAAAAAATTCGGCTGCTCAATGATTTTCCTCGAATACGTAATTCTTTTTAAAAGAACCGCGTTTCCTTGAAGTTATTAATAAATTGAGCAATAATTGTGCGCAAATAAAGAAGATTCAGGAAATGTTTCGTTGTTATTTGAATTTTCTTGTTTTGATTTACACTTTTACCATCCCTTACTTTTACATTCAATACACAGAACCAAGAAATAATTAAGTCAATTGGAAATATGTATAAATTAGAGTGCCAGTCAGTATAAATTTATCTAAACATTTTTGGCTAATATGTAAATCATATTTAAAATTAATTTTGTCACGCATCGGCTTTGATTTATTTTGCAGTCGAACTTAATTTGAATATTTTGAATTACTTAACTAGTAAAAACAGAAAAATCACACTGCATTATACATCTACCTCAATCTGTAATTCGAAAAGTACCTATGCCGCATAATGATTACACGAATACAAAATTTGATTGAATTTACACAAAAACTCTTTTTTTCCCAAAACAATGATGTGTTACCAAATTGAGATAATTAACAATCCCATTATAATATTCTTTCTTCATTAAAAACTGAGCATTGTACAATGAAGAAAACCTAATTCATTAAGTATACCAGTTTAGTGATTATTGAGAAGTCGTCAAATACGGTCCAGAATTTAGCTACAGACGGGGTGTAGATGTAGAGCAAAATTCTGGACAGTACTGCCATGTAATTAACGAAATTCCAATAAGGATTTAACCGGTCTAATGAATGAAATTCCTTCGCTGCCTTTAACGCTGCGTAATTCATACTGAATCTATATATATATATATATATATATATATATATATATATATATATATATATATAAAATTAAATTTGGTTTGGTATATGGTCATATACATGTTAGCGGTACAAAATAAAAACTGCTTAACCTAGCAGAGGCAATTCATTAAGGTAAGCGGTTATATCCATATTGAGAGGTCGCCAAATGTCTGTCCAAATTCACCGCGACCCAATTTCGAACCGCAGCATATTTGCTCATGAGATTTGCACATATAACACGACGTCACACCTGCGGCATACTACACGCAATTAACATTTATATGCCTGATTATAATTTAGTTAGCCTGTCCTTCAGACGACGGTTAATGTGCAACTCTTTTAATTTAAGTTTTAACGAACCACACTACAGCTGTCATTGTAGAACTGGCATCATTCCATTTGGGAAAATGAAATTAAAATGAATTTATATGGATATATATATATATATATATGTGTGTGTATGCGTGTGTGCTTGCTGTTTAAACTATAAATTGCTCAATTTAGCAAAAAAATCATTTAGACAACTGTCATCGGCAAGTCGTCAAGGTTTGGCATAATTTTACGTCTGCGGTGCGATCTTAAACAAACTTGCTATTAAGTAATAACAGCAAAGCACAGCGCCACACCTTGTACATATTAAAATCAAATTTCATTCATATACCAACTAATATTGTTATTAACCTTCATTTAGTTGAAGCTTAGCTACTAGCTCTATGGCCCATAGTTCTAAATAGCCTCCGGCCATCTGTCATCATAATAATGACATCATGCCACTGGGGAACTTTTATTGCTTTAGTTTTTATGCCAAGAATTCAATGATATACGGTAAACATTGCTTATTTTGAAGGTATTCATTAAGTAGACCAGTTTCGTCCATTTTGGTATGTCGTCAAGTACTCACGCAAATTTGCCACAAACTTCATTCAAAATTGGGTGTATAAGATTCTGAGTCTGCCACCAATACCATGGTCCTACACTTGTTGCGTACTACACGACATTTTTTAGAAATACTGAAATTTTAATTTTGGTTAGTCTTTGATTTAGGTGAAGGTTATATGGCAAGAATTCAACCTAAAATTCAAATAATCATCCCGATCTATCATTATAGAATAGACGCCATGGCACCTGGCGATTGGACCTTAAAGAGATATTTTATTACATAATTTTGCAAATGAGTATTCCATCAGCATGAGTATAAAATTGCACAAGGCAACAAAGGATTATTGGCTACACTACTACATGTTTACACATTCGTACATGAGATTGTAGCATCCCATTTTCCTACTTTCCTCACCAAAATATATACCGGGAAAAGAGCGTAAAACCGACTCTTACTGATGATTCGCCAATAAGCACAAAACTATTATGCACGAGACTATAATTTCCGTTCATCCTGTCTTTGGTATATCCTTATGATCATATTTGAACTAATTTGTTACTAGGTTCGCAAAACGTAATACATACTTGCATATATATTAGTTCTTCGCTACAAATAGTATTTAAATGTTACATATTGAACTGAATGATGTCATGCATACCGCAAAATGTAATAAATGTTATCGATCAAGGCCATAGTGTATGGATTTACTGGAGTAACAGGTGTTGTAATTCACAATTTAGGTGAACTTTAGCATAAATTGATATCCATCAGGTTGGTATCATGTACCGACTCGGAAACCACAGTGTTAGTACCATGTACCTTTTCAGTACAGTAATGTTGGTATCGGTTACTAACACAATAGCCATAGTGTTAGTATCCTTTACAGACTTTGAATATATATTATATCGTGTGAGTTAGCGTTGAAGTCGCATTGTCGTAGACTTTATATGATGTAAGCTTCACTATTGCAAGTTTACACATTAATCTAGGAGATTGTACCGTGTTTTTATCACACATTCTTCATCCAAATATATAGTGGTTAAAGGGCGTAATACCGGCTCCTACTGATGAGTTTCCAGTAAACACGAAACGAATGTGCATGAAATTATACTTTACGTTCAAGCTGCCTTTGGTTTATCCTTCTGGTCACAACTGAAATAATTAATTACTAGGTTCGCAACACCTAATACATACTTGCATATATATTAGTTCTCCGCAACAAACAGTATTTAACTGTTATATATTGAATTGAATGATGGTATCGATCAAGGCCAGAGTGTATGGATTTGCTGGAGTAACATTAGTTCAGAATTTGTTTTAATTCTAAATTTTGGTGAAATTTAGCATACATTGAAATCCATCGTGTTGATACCATGTACGGACTGGGCTACCATAATCTTATTATAATGTACATTGTCGAAGATTTTATACATATTTATCTTCACTACTGCAGGTTTACAATTCGTCTTCGGTTGATCCTTCTTGGCATATTTGAACGAATTTGTTAGTAGGTGCGCAACACCTAATACACAATAGCAAAATTATGAAGTCTGGTTGTACACATATTTGGAACTGATCAAGTAGTTTTCAGTATTTGACGCGAACTTGGTTGGAAATGGGACACGGTTGCTTCTTACTGTTACACGCCAACAAGTTTACCAATCCTGTGACGTACAACACACAGATTTTCGGTTGGATTTCTTTAAGTCGGAGCCTATTTTGTATTTCTTCTACCTAATTTTCTACTGAACAGACATTGTGACATCTTAGTAAGTTAGTATTGAATTAACGAACTATGACAGGATAATGATGATATATATGTCGCCAATATCAATTAAATATAGCCTAGGTTAGCAAAGGCAATTCATCAAGTAGACTGCTTTTGTCTATCGGTGGTATTTCTCAAAAAAATTTCCAGAATTCGCAGTAAGCAGGGTTCGAACCTGATTGAATTTACTTCTAGGGTCTTATAGTCAAATAAATGCGCCAACCCTATCCCATCCTACACTCAAATTTTTGACATGGGGAACTTCTGTTTTAGTCGTCCGTCACTAAGAGGGAGCCTGTTTGTTATCTCTACGACATATATTTCCAACTAGCAACATACAAGCCGACATTATATAAACGGAAAGCAAAAAACTTCGGGAATATTATCGAATTGTTTTATGGTAGTATTTTGATGATGTAAGTAATACCAGAAAAATGATTACCTTAGCAAAGCCTTTCCCTCAAGTAGAATAATTTCGTCCTTGTTGGAAACTCGTCAATAACTTGGTAGAATTTCCCGCAACCTCAGTTCGATCTAGAGGAAAATTTTGCTTCCATATCACAACGCCAATCCTTTCGTACAAAACAGACAATTTTAAGTGATATATGAGTTGTGGGTTTGTTAACTTTTTATGCCGGAACCCACTTTGCGCCCCTTTTACATAAAATACAAACTGGCCACTCGTGACTTATCATTAAAGAACATAAACCATGCCGACTGGTTCAATATTATTAAACTGAAGTTTTATGGCCTGAAATTTACGTTGTATGTTTGGCCAGTATAAGCTAAACAATGATTTATTCAGAAAATAAAATTCATCAGTTAGACCTTAATCGTCCTAAATAAGAGCTTGGTAATTACTGCTAAGAATTCGCTGTAAACGTAAATCGAAACAAGGTACATTTGCATTTTAGTCTTCCAATTCTAGCATTAAACTAACCAGACCGATTACTACACATAATTTCTGTCGTAAACAGGCATTATTTTGGTTAGACATTTTTTAGTTGGCATCTATTTGCATTTATTCAACTATATTTCCATCTAGCCTTTCTTGACCTATCATTATAATGCATACACTACACCGTTTTGGCAATCGATATTTAATCTTAATTTCTTGCTACATTTGTAGGATATCTGTGTTGTCAATTTTAAAGAAAACGTTTCTTAAGTTATCAAACTTTATACATCATGAATAGACTTTACGCTATTATTGGAATCTCGTCAAGCACCTGTCAGAACTTGCCGCGATCGGTTTCAGAACCGGGGCACATTCCCTTCTACATGTTTCATTAAAAAAACACTAACCTAGTTAAATACAACATATTACTTTAAACAAAATTTTTAAAAATTTAGATAGCCCGTCCATAAGATGGAGCCAATTAGACATATTTTCTACTGAAAGTTCAAAACTGCCACCATTATCTATCATTATTAAAAAAGCACGATGCCATCTGCGTAGAAGATATTTAAATTTAATTTTGTGGCACAATTTTAATGATATATATATATATATATATATATATATATATATAGCTGTCAGCATAAATTATGCATTACTTAAGTTAGTATCGGAAAATCCTCAGGTAGACCTGTTTTGCTTTTACTGGAAACTCATCAACTTATCACAAAATGTTTCAGGGATCAGGTCTTGAACCGGGTCATACATGCATTTTAAATTTGTACTCATACCACTGCGACATCCATGCTGCATAGCACGTGGAGTTTTTGGTAATATGCAAACATTTTGTTTGGTTACCCTGTTCTTTATTCTGGTGCCAATGTGGCATCTCAACTTCATAAGTATCTAACTGGTTACTCTCGATCTGCCATTATTGTATGGGCATCAGACCGCCTGTAGGAATTAGTTTGAAATGAAGTGTTCTGGCAAAATTGCATGATATATATATATATATATATATATATATATATATATATATATATATATATATATATATATATATATATATATATACTCTCAGTTTAAGCTAAACTTTGCTTAATTTAGCAAAGACAATTCATCGCGTAGCCGGGTTTCTTTTATATTACGAACCTGCTAAGTTCTTACTAGAATTTACCGCGGATATTGATTAAACCAATGCATGTTTGATATTTAGTTTTGCCTATTTAACAAAGCGCCTCCGTAGATGCAATTTTCAGTCGCATGAAACATATTCTGGTAAGCATGCCCTTTAAGCATTGCCAATTTCAACATGCATCAACTTCAAATTCTTACAAGCTACTGTGTTGTGCAATAATAGAGCAGAAACCATGCATTATGAGAAAACGTAATTGAGTTCATAGACTTCCACGTATTCTTTTCTACATAAACATTCTTGTTAAATATAATTTAAATTAAATTTGTGAAGTTAAACTGAAAACAGATCCCATATTTCATCAGCCAAACATAACAGTGAAATAATACCTGATAATTTTAAATCTGCACATTAGATTTAATTGGTAATTAACCTTAATTGCGCAATAGGCCATTGTCCAATTAATTTCACTGATTAGAGACTGTAAAATTTTCAAAAAACATTAGCTGAAAAAGGCAATCATGTTTATTTATGTAATTTTCTTTCATCCATATTTTGCAATATTTTAAACGGCCAACAATTTGCTACGAATATAAAAATTTTGTCATTCATTTTTGTTAATATGTGAATAGAAAAGCCATACATCAATCAGTTTTTACCGAAATATTTAAATAAGTAAATTTGCCAAAACAAAGTTTTTTTATAATACACCTTGAAATGTAATTCATGTCAACTGAATGACAGGAAAAAAACCATGAGCTTACCGAATATCCAGAATAGGAGCAGTATCTGAATCTTTGTCATCACCTGTTTACTAGATCGAATGTCATAATTCCATATGTCTTGAACGCGCAGTTGCCAAAGATCTGTGTCATCGTCAGGCTCTTCACTGTCTAACCGAAACGTCGCAACAGTGATTAACATTAAAAATGTTATATACGACACCATGTGTCCAATGAATTTTACCACAGGGCACTGCAACAGATCCGTAACCTGCCACGCAAATAAAGCACAATAGTGTTTTTTTTATATCATTTTCAATAGGTTGATGTTAGACATTATGGAATTGCAAAAGTAGTTTTAAATAAATTCTGGTTCACACACATAGTGTGCAGCAAAAATGAGTAGCTCATTCACCTTTTTTAATATCTCATTCTCGGTGGGTCGTTGCCAGGATAAATCTGCCCAAAATCAACATAAACAAAAACATTTAATCATACATAGGCGCGCACGCATTTCGTGCTTATAAGCGACTCAACAGCAAGAGACGCCAATACGGACCCACTAGGTATATAGTGTGTCCAAAATGTGGCTCAGTTTGACGTCTTCTAGTGATGGGTCGCTGCTGAGCAGCTAATGCGTACACACTCAAGATTGAAGTCTTCGTGTATGTTGACGTGTCCATGACATTTGACTTCGTAAGCCAGAGCTTATATGTTAGTTTTTCGCAGACATTAATATTTACGATTAATAAGACAACAAAAGATTCCCGACTTGTTACTTAATTGAAATTCACGAGATGTTTTTGCTTCAAAATTAATTAATTATTGTCAAGTTTTATGCAATTTGAGTTAGTTCCTTCAATTAAACGGAGCTCATATGCATTTTGATTTTTACTAATTCAGTAGAAATTGCAGTAATTTCAAGTTATCGCAAATTTTGTATTTAAAATTTTACTGAAAATAATTAAATAATCGTGTCAAGTTAAAATGAGGTATACATTCCTTTGCATTTATTATGTTTGTTAAACGTCTTTTGCCAATTTTTCTGATTTATGGTGTGTGATGATATCTTTGTCGTTGTTTATCATCGATAACTAAACGCAAACGGATATATCCACTAGTAAGACTCCTGTAGAATAAATTCGTTAAGTTTTAGTCTTATTTTTAATATTCAATTTTATTTCATTAGAAATTTATTCATCACCACTCTTTCATTACTATTTAATATGGGGTATATTTAGCCAAATTAAATGAACGCAAATAAACTATAGCTGCAATTTGGTTTTGATATTTTCAAAGAGCGACATTACGTTTTGCTTATAACAACTGAAAATAACAGGGATATTATCCTCAAAAGGTGACCAGATTAGTCTTCATGTACTTTAAAAAAAGTAGTGTGTATTGTAGTGAAGAAGGGTAAACATTTGTGTTCTATTAACACAGAGATTAATATATAATTTATTGCTTTAAGAAAAACAAGAATAAGGCACTTTTCGTGTTTTAGTTGTATGACATTTATTATTAAAAATACGGTCAGGAAATCGAAATTACCATAAGAACAGATTATAAATAAATAACTATTTCTCCTTCAGCCAGTGTGGTGAAGAAATATTCGTTTTAGAAATAGACGCATAAACATTATTCCGATTAGTACATTCCCTTTGAAATATAATTTAGCATTTTAGATAGACCATTGAAGACAAGTATATTGAACTTTACAAAATTAAGTAAGCGAACGAAATTCAAATGAATTGATAGTTTTGCAACTTAAATATCTTTTACACGAATAGAATTGGAGCTGACACGGTTGCATTAACTGATTGTTAAGTGTCCTTTCAAACAAATCAATGTAATCTGTAGTTTATCGAATACGTTGATGCTATACTAACAAAAATAATTACAGAGTTCAACGAGACATTAATTTTATGAAACCACTTTTGTTCCAGTATATGTTTTTGTGTATGTGCGTGGCTGTAGTTATCTTTTATCGTCATAAGTGTATTAAACCAATAAATGTATTATTAGCTATGCACTTACATATATATATATATATATATATATATATATATATATATATATATATATATATATATATATAACCAAAGAATACGACTATACTTGCATACATGATTTTCGAAAATGTGGCCCAATTATGGTTATTTTTAATCTAAACATTGAATGGTAAATTTACAATAAAAAAATGTATTATAAAACCTAAGAGAAATTGTCTATAATAGCAAATAACATAAATTTAAAAAAGATTTACATTATTTTTAATCCTAAAATGTGCAAATAAGCAGATTGACCTTTGGTATACAAGTTTTATTTCGCTTTATAGTGCTTTCTTATTTTGCCTGAACGTCCATTTGTGTAAAATGTCTAAAATTGAGCAATAGAAGTTTCTTGTAGAAAGCATGTTAAGAGACAAGACTATAGTCATACGCATGGTACTAAAACGAAAATCATGAAATTTCGTAAAATATTGTATTCTATTTCGTCAATCTAGAATCTATTTTGAAGTTTTTGAGCGGATAATGTATGAGAGGATGTACACTTACATTGATTCATCGTATTTTATAAACGAATGCGAAAAAACTTTGTTAAACGTGTATCCTCGATTACCTAAGGAGAAACACATTAATTTATAAAAGATAAGATACGTTTTATATTATTTATTTTAATGTTAAATTGTTTAATTATAGTACAACAATAATTGCTAAAAATTTACAATGACAATTAAAGCTACGTTGTAGATATTTTGAAACATTAAACGGTCATTTGATTTTGGTGAAAATGCTTTTATTTACATAATCTAGCTGAATAGGATGTTTGTGTACCAATCACTTTGAACGGATAATTGGACATACACAATAAAACCTTAATAACGATTAGAAATGAGCTTTAATTATCAGACAAAGGATAACGTATTATACTTAATGTTTTGAGATCAAACTCTACAGATATCCTCCTTGTATTTTGTCAAAGAATAAACTGATAGAATATCTTAGTAATCTGTTTTCTAAACAAGATTTAAATTGAATAACAGAATAATACCTTAAACTATTACCTTCGCCGTCGTCTATAACAAGTAAACTACATAACATTAATCAACCTAACAAAATCTTGCTTCAACAAATGGAACCTAATCTGATCAATCCATAAAAGGCAAACTTTTCTCACTGAAAGATGCTATTTTTCATTGCAAAATATACTTGAAATGTTTCTTCACTGCATTACAACAGACAACGTCTAGTTTGTATGATAGAGCAAAGGCTTACCTGCGTTGCAAACGACAACTTTTTTTATTTTGACGTTAAACTCATCTAAAAAACCACACAAGTGCGCGGTTAAATGCGAAAGTCAAATTTCCACCTATTGTCTAATACAATATAGTAATTTTGTACGCCTGCCCAATAGCCCACGTATATGCTGAATAACGAAGCATTTGTTCACTAGAAATATCAAATAAGTTTCGGAGAAACTTATTCAGAATGAAGTCGGCTATAGCTGAACAGAAAGATGTATTTCAATTTAAGAAGCTTTTGCAATAAGACAAGAAATGCCATGCTTAAGCGCAATAATGTATGGGAGTCACGATATCCAGTTTATCTGGCACAATATCTTCCCTTCAAAAATATTCGAATCAAATAACATTTCATTATCTATGGCGCCAATTTTGTCACCGAAACACGTCAAAAACTAGTATGAAGTATAGCCTCAGAAAGAAATAATCCATTGTGTTTAAAATCCACGGCGCTGCCAATTGGAACAAGGCTTTGACCCGAAAAACGCAATCAAAAATCAATGTCCAAGCTTATTTATTAGCAAAAAACAATAACTTTTATAAACTATGCCAAAGAAAATTAAATTTCCCAGGTCTAAACATCACGCAGTTAACTAGACAGTAATCTTATATTACATTGCTTATGTGGGTGTTCTTTAATAATAGCATATAGGGAATAAAAGAATATCGGTCGATTAATCTGAAATTTATTGCATACAGGAAACAGCATAAACAATAATTTACTAATATTGCAAGCATTAGGAGAAACTTTATGTTAATCAGCTCGTAAGTGTCTCCACAAACAACGATATTTAAATAACATCCGATATTGCATACCATGTTTAATGTAGTTAAGGAGGCCTATGTGTAGATAAATAACAAGAAGAGCTGTAAATATTTTATATAATCAGTATTTTAATATGTAATATAATTTAGATTTGTGTTGTTGTCAAATAGAATCTATTAAATCCTATTCAAACAAAACTAAACAAATGAAAAGCAAGAAAATTATTACTTTAAGAATTATTTTATTAATTATGCGTTATAATATATAGAATATAGACTTTCA
This sequence comes from Eudiplozoon nipponicum, assembly GCA_029291075.1. Lineage (NCBI taxonomy): Eukaryota > Metazoa > Platyhelminthes > Monogenea > Mazocraeidea > Diplozoidae > Eudiplozoon > Eudiplozoon nipponicum. The sequence goes on from JAQBSW010006152.1 coordinate 19,117, forward strand.
CAAAAATTATTTCGTGATTTTTACTGCTGTCAAAGTCAAGTGAAATTAATATTTCTTATTTTACAACCAACAAGCCTAATCTCACTCCTGGTAATTTATGACTGTATATTGCACAGTAAGTTATTTATTTGAAAGTCTCAATATGACCTTCTTTTCACAAGAAATCATTGAAAAATCTACTGTAAGGGAGAAAACAATCATAGAAAGGTAAAATGTTCTTCTTCAGATTTAGGTTGAAGTCATAACTGAACTCTCAAACAACAGTTTTATAGTAGCATTTAAATTGCTAAAATACCATTTAAAATAGGTCCTTACCTATGTCTTAAAATTTAATAAGTTTTCGTATCCATTTAAACATCTAAATATATTAAGCCGTGAAATGAAAATTTGAAGATGTGCAAGCCCAGAAAATTTACATTAATAACATCACAAACAAGAAATAGAAATACAGCCGAGTCATATTTTTTTCCACCCAAATAATCAAATGAAAACCCATAATTTATATAAATGAAACATTGTAAAGTAAAGTTTAGTACTCATAGAAATAACTGGTCATGATCCATTTTGTTATTAATGTGTTTTTTCTTCCTAATTAGAAATATATTCCGTACTATATATATATATATATATATATATATATATATATATATATATATAATATTATAAAACATCAAGCACCTGACCTTAATATTCAAAAGTTTCATCAACATGATATTCTAATCGACTGGCCAAGAATAACAAAATTCAACAACAATCTACTAGTATCCAGTCGAGAACAAGCAGGCCCACGACTAGAATCAACAAACATACAATCGGATTGGCAACAAACTGAATTGGAAATAACAGAGGAGCATACGTTGACAGAAGTTTCCAAACAATATAATCGTTTAACACTGCAATCCACACTGGCGCTGTTACCATGTGGAAATTATAAATTTGCGCAACAAGGTGAAACGATCAACTATACTGGGGAAAATAGCACTTGTATATGTAACAGTGAACAATGCGCACAAATGGTTAATTCTCAAGCTATCAAAACAATAATGACAAGATCTCAGACATCACTTCGCAATACTGCGAGAATGACCTTTACATACAAACACGCATACACAACACAAACACAAACGCATACACACTCACCAACTAGTCAAAACAAGAAACAGCAGTAAAAACGAGTCAGATTTGTTACCACTAGCATAATCAAATGAAAACCCAAAATGTATTAATATGTATGATTGTATAAGAGAGGATTAGTATTCACGAAATAAATGGCCTTTATCCACTTTGTTATTTGTGTTTTCCTAATTATAAGAATACTGTGGTAAATTAAAAAGGAATGGACATCATATATATATATATATATATATATATATATATATATAACACTCTCGCACACTTAATGGAATGAAAATCCAAGGTGTATATAAATAGAATATGGTAATGTGTTGCTGTTTATTCTCTAAATGAACGGCACACTATCTATATTTCTATTAAATTAGTTTTCTCTTCCTAGTGTATATATATTTTTTTATGAGTGTGCACATCTTACAAATTTAATTTCTCGGCTTAATGTATTTATATGTAGATGTTTATAAGTATGCAAAAACGTATTTATCTTAAAACATAGATATGAACCTACTTAAAAGGATATTTAAATAATTTACATGCTACTATAAAACTGTTACATGAGAGTTCAGTTATCTCTTCATCCTTAATCTGAATTACACAACCAGCGAAACGATTATAGTCGTGAAAAAGGACTTTTAAAATTTCCAGGATTGTTTTCGCCGTTTCAGTAGATTTTTCAACGGTTTCCTGAGACAAGAAGGCTATATTGGGACTTTTTGTTGCTATTACATGTGTAACGACACAAATTAATGGCCGACTTATTGCGTAAATTAAATTCAATTTTATTTACGTTGCACCAATGAGAAAAAAGCGAAACTTGCCGTTTAACCAATAGTGTGCAAGTCGGCATGGCATGCTATTTAAGCACGGCAATTTACCATGCAAGCCAGTTGTGGCATTTGCATTCTACCTTGCTTCACGCGTGTGCGTTCTCTCGGCTGTCAATATCTACGCTGGTGATTTGATAGTTTCACCAACAATTGGCTACATCCGTGACTCATCTTGTTGCGGTATAACCAGCGAGACGAGCCAATTAATTGCAGAACTTGAACGACGTTATCCACATCGTGATAAAAACTCTACAACGGGAGCAACAACAACCAGAGTCCACCCAAGGCTCCAGGACATTTTCACACTCTGAATAATTCAGAAGAACGCACGACCAGGCCCTCTTAAGGGCCCCCTATCAGTAACAAATCTCTATTCAGAGCACCTTAACCGAGTTTGTAACGTCGTACGGCATTTACTTGAAGCCGGGGCGTTTACAAAATTGGCGACTGCGCCAGGATAGTGATTATTGTTCTGATTTTTTTTGGTATAAATAAAATTGACTTCCTTTTTCATTTATTTGGGATAAAATAGAGTAACATTTGCGTTTTCTTTACCCTAATCGTGGTCTTCTGGGAATTTTGTTGGGTGTATATTCGTGGATTTGTGTTGAATTGTTTTTTGGGGGATATTATAATAATACATTGGCATCAAAGGTCAACGGGGCCTCTGTTCATCTTTTCTACGTACAAAACGGTACCTTACGTACTCGACAGGCTCAATTGCGGATTTTTGGAAGCAGTCACTGTGACGTGCTGCGCTCATTCAACTGTGGAAGCTTTTTGTGGGTAAGCGTTTCGTTAAAGTATATTTATATATTTTCATATTGCTTATAAATTTATGCTTTTAAGATCCCGTAAGATTGTTAAAATGTCAGGTCCAATTTAGATATTGATGTTCCTGTTTGGGATGGAGATAGTGAACTATTCTTTATGCGCGTAAACTCCGCTTTCTCCCCATTTCCTGATTACTACAGTCATCAAAAACTGTCGAAGGTTTTTGCTAAACTACCTTCTGAATTGCAGCGACGGATTTATCCTAAGCTTGAGGCAATTAGGAAGCCACCTAATCCCATTTTGGGTCTACAAAACAAAGTAGAATCCTTGCTTGGGCCCACAGAAACTGAGCAGATAATAAACAAATATGCGTAGTTAGACATGCCAAATCTTGGCCCCATCAAAATACTGAGGGAATTACGGAAACATTGGTATAAAACCAACATTTCTGACCATGAGGCTAAGGTTGTTTTTATTAACAATCTTCCCTAAACATTAAAACTCTTTGCCAGACAGCTCCCCAACACTCTCTCTATAGATGACTTATCTGAGAGATGAGTTAGAATATAGGGTTTTGGAACCCAAAGTGAATCCATCATCCTTTTCTTCACCCCCACAAGATGATAGACTCTCCTCTTTAGAGAGAACAGTGGCGAACATGGCCAAAGTTCTAGAAAGATTGGCCATTAACAAATCCGAGCTAAATCAAGTGAATGCTCGACCAAAATTCGTTTCCAAGTCAAATTATAATGGTAGGCGCCGATCGAAATCTCCGCAATCCTTCAATAAGTATGCCCCAAAGAACTGGTGTTATAACCACCAGCAGTTTTTTATGCTTGCCAAGTTTGTTTGTCGTTCCGAACAATTTCCGAATGAGTGTCAATTTCCACAGCTGACGGAAAGGACAACAAACCGCAGGCACAAGGATGCATCAGTATCGGGAAACGTATGGCGCAGGAAGTAGATGACCGTACTTTCTGTACATCAACGGCATCAACGGCGCTACAGGGAGGAAGCCAACTAAAGTCCGACATCCCTGTCGACTCTTTTCGTCCACGCCGAATATTTCACATAGAGAACCAAACAGACAATGCCGGTCGCTATCACCAGTCTACTTGTTTGCATGACCCGACCAAACAGCCCAACGAACTTCTGCACCTTCTTGATTTCAAAACTGGCGAAGAGTTCATCGTAGGTACAGGTGCGACTGTCTCAGTTCTCAAAGGTGATTCAATGGCCGAGATGTCGCTAGGCGTTCTTCTCGCAACAGCTACAGGCGAGCCCATTCCAACATATGGCTGCCGGTACCGCACACTCAACATAGGTCTACGACGTGAATTTTCCCACAAATTCATCATAGCCAAGGTCTCACATAATATAATAGGCCTTGATTTCCTTCTAAAATTTCGGCTCATTGTTGATCTTGCCAATCAAAGATCATCGACCCCTCCACCGGACTTGAACAAAGCTTTTGGACACTTGCCTCCGAGCGTTTGGGGTTACAGGTCATTCAGCCAACCCCAGTGCATCATTCAGCAGAGATATCAGCAGCTCTTCGAAAATACAAATCACTTTTCGATCTTAACAAGTCAGAGCTACGAGTCTCCAACACGATGCATCATATCGTCACAGAAGGACAACCTATTGCAATCAAGAAGCGACCACTGGCTCCTGCTAAGCTGAAAGCTGCCCAAGAAGAATTCTCGAGGCTTTTGGAAGAGAGAATCATCAGACCATCGAAAAGTTCATGGGCGTCACCACTGCACTTAGTCTCAAAATCAAACGGATCATACAGAACCTGTGGAGACTACCGTAAGCTAAATTCAGTGACAAAATCTGATGCATATCCTATTCCAAATATCAACACTTTACTTGAAAAACTCAACGGCAGTAATTTCTTCTCAGTGATTGACCTCAGACAAGCGTACCATCACATACCGGTAGCACCAGATGATATCGAGAAAACTGCAGTCATCACTCCATTTGGCCTTTTTGAATATCTTTAAATGCCTTTTGGACTTAAGTGTGCTACTCAGACATTTCAAAGATTCATCGACAACATACTTCGCGACGACTCTGCTTATTGTATGTCATATCTCAATGGCATTATGGTATTCAGTCCAGATCTAGAATCTCATGCGAAACATCTACGAAATGTCCTCTCACGCTTATCCAACCACGGACTCAAGATCAACTGTGACAAGACGCAGATTACAACTTCATCCGTCGACTTCTTAGGGCATCGTATCACGGCCCAAGGTATTCAACCGTTGCCGTCAAAGAAGAATTCAATAAAGAATATCAATTCACCAAGGACTGTGAGCGAGTTGCAAAAAATCCTGGGAGTACTAAACTATTATCGCAAGTTCCTTCCGGGCCTTTCAAAACAACTTTATCCTTTGTGCAGGCACCTGCGGAACCGAAAAGGACTTACCAAGAATTCCATCATCGCTTGGTCATCCGAAGACGAGGAATTATTTCGTCTTGCCATCAACTCGTTAGCAAATGCCACAATGCTAACGCATCCAGATTTCGAAAAGCCATTTCTACTCACGACAGATGCTTCTGAATTCGCCATTGGAGCCACTTTGGAACAAGAGATCGACGGAGTTCGGAAGCCTATCAGTTTCTACTCGCGTACTCTCCAACCAGTAGAAACAAGGTACAACACTTTCGGCCGAGAACTTCTCGCCATCCACGACGCAGTGCGCTATTTTATCAGCATCATTGGCAGTAGCAGATTTGTTGTTTTCACAGATCATGCACCACTAGTTAGCGCACTTCGAAACGCAACTTCATCTATCGCCAAGTATCCTGCCAGAGTGGAAAGACAGTTTACTCGTCTAAGCGAATGGCAATTTGACGTCTTTTACGTCAAGGGCAAACAGAACTTCATTGCAGATGCTCTGTCCAGGCCAGACGTCTCTCTACAGCCACCTTCGCCGTCACCATTCACTGTCAACTCCGTGGCACTCAGTGAACCTGCACTAACGCCAACTCTCCTGCGAACTGAACGACGCGATGACATTCAAATTTAAAGATCAATAGCCCGTCACCCAACCAAGTTCATATGCCGTCTGTGGGAAGGCTTACCAATTATTTACTTCACGGGTACGCAGCCCAACAAGCCAGTTCTGCCGACCAGCCTTCAGAGAAAGGTTTTCGATTCAATTCACTCAATTTCTCACCCAGGAAGCCCAGCGACTGTCCGACTGCTTACAGATCGTTTCTGGGGTCACAGACTTAGGCAGAATGTTAAACGATGGGTCTCAGAGTGTGCTATTTGTCAGAAAAACAAGATCACACGACACACTCGTTTTAAGTTGCAACATTTTCGATCTACTTCTCGCCTAGCCATCGTCCACATCGACATAGTTCATCTGACAAAGGTTCAAGGTTTCAGTTACCTTCTAACTATGATCGATAGTCTTACACGGTGGCCTGCGGCATTACCTCTTGGCACCATTTCTGCAGACGAAGTAACTAACGGTTTTATCTCTGCATGGATATCCAATTACGGTGTTCCCAATGAGGTCATCACGGACAGAGGCACTTGCTTCTCATCTGATAGTTTCAAAACCACCTTGCGGTACATGGGATGCATCTTACGCCTGACGACTGCCTACCATCCCCAAGCTAATGGCATAGTATAGAGAATGCATAGGGAAATCAAAGCAGCTTTAGCATCCTCGTCCATTAATGGCAACTGGGTCGATGCACTACGTTTAGTTCTGCTTGCCATGCGTTCTCGTACTCGTGAATCCATTAAAACATCTGCGTCACAACTCTTGTATGGCATGGATCTACGTCTGCCTAGTCAGCTCCCACGTCTACTACCGGCACAAGATGACCCACAAGACGAAGCTACCCGCCTTCAATTTCATTTCAGTAACATGTCTGAACAGCAGCCGAGACACACGCCTCGTCCAGTCTTCGTTCACCCACAGCTCCACAACTGCAAGAGAGTACTCGTTCGCAACAATAATGCTGTTGCACCACTACAACCCAAGTATCGAGGTCCTTACCCGATTTTACTAAGACAACCAAAATACTTCATTATTATGCAAAGCGTTACACCGACATCAGTAAGCATAGACAGGTTGAAACCGTTTATCGAACCGCTTGATCCTGAGAGCGTTCAACATTCTACACACGTCTCAGGCTCCGTCTGCCCACAATCTCAATGTCCTGCTTTGTATAACGCGTAATTGATTTTTTTTAAACATTAACATTATCTATCAAAATTTTTTAACCTTACGTTATTTTTCGTATTTGTCTCACGTGGCATAACCAGCTGTTCTTAGCTAACAATTGTGTAGCATTTTTGAACAGTTCTTTGGTATTATGCCATCTCTGAGGCAATGTTCGTGTACATATTTTTATGCAGTTACCTTTGATTTTATGGTATATATTTTTACATTATGTATTTCTCACACATGACATTACACTGCCTATTTTGGTATGACCAGCTACTTAGAGTTAACGCTTTCTTGTAGCAACACTAAGTAGTGATCAGCTACATATCATGGTACAGGCCACTTTCAATGCATATCTAAACTTTATCAATTGCACAAAGACCACTCTACAAATGTCATGACCACAACGTCGAGCACTCTAGCGCCTTTGGTCGAATACAAACACATTGACGACGATCCAACCTGCTTAGGTTGTAACTTAAACCTGGCAAATTCATAGGCGATTAACCTCGAAATCTTCACGCTGTGGCTCCCAAAACTTACACTGCTCTATTTTGCCTCACGTGGTATGACCGACCACTAGAGCTAACAATTTGTGTAGCAATTCCTAGTGGTTACCTGGCATCATATCATTGTTGAAGCAACCAACAAGCATATTTAAGCCCAGCACTTATAGTTCATCATATTTTTGCTTAACTTGGTTCGAACTCTGTCATGCATTTCTTATCTAGCCTCGCAGAGAGGAATTTTTTTCCTTTTTTTCAGAGAGGAAAGTGTTGTAACAACACAAATTAATGGCCGAAATATTGCGTAAATTAAATTCAATTTTATTTACGTTGCACCAATTAGAAAAAAGCGAAACTTGCCGTTTAACCAATAGTGTGCAAGTAGGCATGGCATGCTATTTAAGCACGGCAATTTACCATGCAAGTCAGTTGTCGCATTTGCATTCTGCTTTGCGTTACGCGTGTGCGTTCTGTCGGCTGTCAATACCTATGCTGGCGATTTGATTTGTTTCACCAACAATTGGCTACATCCGTGACTCATCTTGTTGCGGTACAACCAGCGAGACGAGCCAATTCATTGCAGAACCTGAACGACGTTATCCACATCGTGATTACAGCTCAACCACGGGAGCGACAACTCAACCAGAGTCCACCCAAGGCTCTAGAACATCTTCACACTCTGAACAATTCAGGAGAACGCAATACCAGGCCCTCTTAAGGGCCCCCCTATCAGTAACAAATCTCTATTCACACCACCTAAACCGAGTTTGTAACGTCGTACGGCATTTACTTGAAGCCGGGGCGTTTACACATGTCAACTAATTAAAACATAATATAAAAATGTGTAAATTATTTCGTCTTATGAGGATTTAGCTGCGAAAATCTAGCCAATCAGATTCAAATTGGGTGCTTAACAAATAGAATTTCAATTTCAATCAATGATGTGTTCTCTCTTGATGCAAAGTTTAAAAACGGTGAACTCTGGACTGAGTTGCCTTCAAATTAGGCAACTTGCTAGCACTTTGTTTAGTAAGATATACGTCGTACTATAGAACAGAAAATTTGCAAATACCAGGCTGAAGCAAAAGGCACTAAATGAGTGGACCACGATAGATTATCACGTCTGGTATGATATATAAAATATTGTATTTCCTAAATGAGAATTTGGCGAAACTGTGTAAAGCTCATTATCATGTTGTGTGCAAGCACAAATATGAGTACAAATTTTGACGAAAAACTAACATTACTGCTTCGCTACGGAGTGCGTATTAGAATAGCAGAATGATTAAAAAAATCAACTATATTTCGTTATAGATATATATATATATATATATATATATATATATATATATATATATATATATATATATATATATATATATATAAATTGTGTTACACAGAACTTAAATATATGTTATTGTGAACAGAGTATTGTGTACCTAGTAAAACATTATTTCGAAAATGGCCTGAAGTATATACCAAAGTTAGCATGAATGAGAAGTCTAATCTCATTTCATTTCATGCTCACTGACCTGTACTATGCACTACACCCAATTTATATTTGGTCAAGTAATATAGGACAAGTGGATTGTTCAGTCTCCTATACGAATGAGTATTCAAGTCACAATGAAGTTATCATCATACACAATCTCCACCAGTGCGACTTCAAATCCAACTCTCTCTCTGCATGGGGTACAAACAAATGGATTTCAAAATACCGAGGCTATACCGAGTATCATAACAATTGTTCTCGAGATAGGCCAAATTTCACTCCATTACAGGAACGGTCTCTCAAAAGTCATGGTGTTTGTACCTTTTACAAGCTCGATATCTGAAAAAAACATTTTACCATAACATTTATAAGTTCTTTGTATGTATATTTATTGTAAGTTAGCTTTAAAGTCGCATTTTCAAAGACATTATACGAAGTCCATTCCATTATTTTTTGAATAAACATTCGACTAGAGAACTGTACTGTAAAAGTGTCCCATATTTATATACTGTTTGTTGTGGATAACTAATATATTTACAATTGTGTATTAGATGTTCGGCACCTAGTAATAAATTGTTAAAATTATGACCAGAAGGATAAACCAAAGACAGCATGAACGAAGAGTATAATCTCATGCACATTCGTTTCGTGCTTACTGGCGACTCATCATTAGGAGTCTTCATTACGCCCTTTATTAACTATATATTTGGGTGAGAAATGTCTTAGAAGTCGCATTGTCGAGGCTTTATATGGTGTTAGCTTCACTTCTGCAGGTTTACACTTTCGTCTAGGAGATTTTACCGTCTTATTTTCCCACATTCCTCACCCAAAAATATAGTGGGTAAAGGGTGTAATACCGGCTCTTACTGATGTGTCACCAATAAGCACGAAACGAATGTGCCCGAGTCTATACTTTCCGTTTATGCTGTGTTTGGTTTATCCTCACTAGTCATAATTAAACTGTCCCAAATTTCCTGACCAGGTATACATTTGATGCAGGGTGTAACACCAACGCCTGCTGATGAGTCTTCTTTACGCACGAAACACATGCGTATATTGGTTTATATCTTCTTTTCATTTCAAAGTTGGTATATGCTTCTGGTTCTGTGTAATCTAATTTGCTACTAGATATGTAACACCTTATATTAAAATAAGAAGAGATAGCTGGGACATTTGAAGTAAAAGAATAAAGCAAGTTTTTAAAACACGCTAAAAATCTAGTTACTTCACAACTTCATCTATAATATGAGACAAAAACTGCTAGTAGTTGGATTGAAAATTACTATGCAGGAATAGTTGGCCATATAGATCTGTTTGTATGAGAGTTTTGTAAGTTAACCTTTGCGAAAGCTTCGATAAAATAGCAAATAATACACATTTAATGTGATGATAAGAGGACTAAACTGGTAAAGATATTTGTAAAAATTTCAAATTTATCGGAGGAGATTAACAAAATTAAGCAAGAAACAATTTTCCACGTCTTAGAAGGTTGAAATGAAAGATGAATCAAATAAATAAATTTTCAGGTTTCCATCCGCTTATGCAACTGATAATTGTGAGCGGAAAAATCAAATAGTAGTGATAGACTTGAAATGCATTAAAAGAGGGCAAATGAATAACATCAAATTAAACTTATAAAACGAAATAGCATAAAATCGTATCGGTACCCCCCACGAAAAGAGAATAGCCAGGATATTAAATTTATTTCGTTTGCATTGACACCTAAAAAACTAAATGATGCTGATGAAAACTTTTCGCTTGCCACACAGAGAACTATCTTATTGAACAACTTTGACAAGTTAACTTGTTAATCACAGATTTCAAAACTACATCAACGAATGACGTTAGCAGTGCAAAAGCCGAATGAACATATAAGCTAAGAAAATGAGATTCGAAAATATTTTAAATATGATAATAACTTAAATCCAACAACGATAAAAATTTCATCGTGGTATAAAATCTTGCACTTAAACTCCCAGATACACGCCAAAAACTGCCAAAAACACGATTAAATAAACACACCGCTGACTTATTCAAAATAGAAAGGTAGCAAGGAGTGAACTTCCCAAACTACATTTCGGTGGAGCGATAGCAAACATCAATGTGACTGATATACCTGGTCTGTTTATTTTCGATTACGCTGATATAAGTCATTCGATAAGTTGCTACTGAGTGGCCGTAATTTGGGTCGATGATATATATATATATATATATATATATATATATATATATATATATATATATATATATTCTTTTTTAAGTCCATTGTCTACGAATATTACAGTATATTTATCATTAGGAACAAAAAAACACATTAATAACAAAGTTGATAATGGTAATTTATTTAGAGACTACTAAATTTCACTTTAAAATCTTTCATTTACATACATCCTTGGTTTTAAATTGATTATGTGTGTGGCAACCGATCGGACTCGGTTTTACTTCTATTTATTGTTTGGGCTGATTAGTAAGTGTGTATGCGTATGTGTCTGTGTGTGTGTGTGTTTGTTTGCGTGTGTACGCATGAAAGATTGTAAAGGGAAGTTTAGTATTCTCAAAAATAAATGGCCATTATTCACATTGTTATTAATGTGTTTTTCTTCCAAATAAGAAATATATAGTATATATATTCGATAGATAAATGTACATAATAAAGATATATATATATATATGTGTGTGTGTGTATATATATATATATATATATATCTCCATATATACGCATATTTAGAAATATGCATATATTTACGATATAGTAGAAAGAGAATCTCAATTTGATAAAATGAAAGTTATTCTATCTGTGGATATTGATTGTTAGACCTTACTTAAACTTTTCGATTAAACTGAATTGCAGAAAAACACAAGATACACTTTGAATTTGCGCGGCTTTCTTACTAATTGTATGTAATTTTGTAATTTGTATTATGTATGATACTAGTGCTGGTGATAGAATTTGCGTGTTATTCAATCTGACCGTTTATGCTACCTGTTTTTTAGTTGTCTGACATTTGGTCATTCATTTAATGCCAGCTAATTTCCGGTCTAGGCTGAGCGTACTGTTTCCTCAAAGAAAGTGTGCACATTTTCCCTCGTGTATATGCTGTTTCATTTTGTTTTTTTTCTTTCAGTGTCAAATTTGCTCATAATCATAGATTTTATGCATCACAAAAAGCCCTTTGTTCATAAATGCTTCGCGGCACATACATTTGTTGATGGCTCTATTTTCCATCAAAATTTTTTGTGTCAATTTTTTTGCTTTTATTACATTTGGTGACTTGTGCTCGTATGAGATACATAGCACTCGCTGAATGTATGCGCTAATTTTGCTTATTCGTGGCCAGTCAAATTTTGTTTTGTGTGCAAGAAATTTTAGAAAGTTCAGTGTTTGGTATAAACAGCTTTATAAACATTTTACTCTTCATTTGACTTTACATCATGCAGCAAAATATTTACCGTGCTCATTTGGTGATTTTTTCAGTGTTTATGAACAGAAATTGCTGATATAGCGGATGGTGCTGCTCTTGTTAAGATGAACTTCTAGAGCGTTTTTTTAAAAGATTCGACTGACTAGTTGGTGTTTTGTTCTTCCAATGTATGTGCTACTGAACATCAAATTTAATTTTTAAAATTTGAATAAGGGGGCAATATATCTCTGGCGTTCAAAAACATTACTCTTGTTCAAAAACTTTCTTCTTGTAGAATGTTATGTTAACCTTGGAATTTGTCATTTTTACTGTCGTGATTCGATTAATTCTACGAAACGTTCTGGAGACTGGAAGCTCTCGGAAGGTTAGACTCAGGTAGAACGTTCTTTTACTGTCTTCTGTTACACAAGCCGAGAAGGCCTCATGATAACATCAATGAATTTAGTCGCAACATTTTCCATTTTCATAATGTTCTCCAAATTCATTAAATTACCTTCAACCTTCTGTTCAGAGCATATTTTCCTAACATGATATGCTTATTTATTTACCAGGTTCAATTTGTCAGATTTTGGTACGTTGCATTTGTTAATAATGTATTGTCACTTGAATGTGGGTTTGCAAATCATCTTACATTTCTGGCCGCCATCATTCTCTCGTGAAAGTTGAATGTCTAGAGTAGAAAGCACGTTGACTTTCTCTTCCTTTAATCTAAATTTAATAACAGGGTTGGCTTTCTTGACCTGTTCTGAAAATTTTACTACGATTTACAGCTATTGGAATGAAAGACATAAATCTTCTACAAATATTCCATGAAGTGAATATTATTTAATTATATTATGTCAGCCGGCTTTTAAGTGATGCATGGATAATTCCGTTAGTGACGACAATATACAGCTTTTTATTGCAACACACTTGAACTGACATAAATCATTATCATTAAAAAAATTTAAGTTTGGTGCACAGGCCAATTTGAATTATCTTATGACCAGGACATTCATGTTGGATTAATCAGCAAACAATTTCGGTTAACTTCGCTAATGTAATTTTTTAAAACAACGATAATATACACAGTGACCATTGTTTAGTTTCTAAAATTCTTTTTCTTTAATTTTTCGGATTATTTAGAAATGTCATTGAAAGTGTATGTGTTAATGATGCTGTGAATTGACTGAAAGTGTGTGCGTACGATCAAAACTGTCAGGAGCTGCTTAATGTACAACATTTATATTGTTGAACGTTTTGATGGAATTCCAAAATTTCTTTGAGCCTAGTTTGCTGTAGTGTGCCATACTTCGTTACGGGAATTGGACCAAGTAGAGTCGTTATATAAATCTCTTCCAGAAGTTTTTTTATCTGCTAAGTGTTATCAAATCTCCTTTCCATCATGATTTAATCATCTTTTTCTTTCATTTTTTATCTTAACTTTTATTTTGGATCTAATATTTGCTGATTTAGAAATATCTGTTTTTGATTGTAATTCTCGATTCATTTTCTAACGTTGCGAGTCGTATATTTGTATTAATTTGAAGAATTTGAAGAACGCTTACGTGTCTCTTTGTAAGAAGTTGACTTCCATTAAAACTCTTCCAGTATACCTTTGTTGCTCTGACTATTTTTGTTTTTAATAATTCAGCGGTACATTTTTACGAGCTTTTTCTCCCTTTAATTTCGAAATATTCGTTTTAAACGTAGACCCGTTTATCTACGATGATATGATTATTCGAATATAATTTTAGAGCACAGGAAGTTTCTCCAAGTGGTAGTATTTTTATGATATAAAGAAATAATTAAAATATAAAAGTTGAAGATAACACCACAGTTGCCACAAGTTGTTATTATCTTCTGAGCATGGTGTCAACCCCGAATATGGGACTGGAAGTGAGGTCCCGAGGAATCGGAAATAGTTTGGAAGATCTTGTTCCAACGTCATTTTCAGACAAGCAGCTAATGGAGGGTTTCAAAATAAAGGGACAAGTGAGAACTGATTGATCTAGGCAAAAAATCAGTGCACCTGGAAATGTAAAGGATTCAAGATTTTACCGACTTACGAGTGCTCTCAATTGTCTCGCAAAACAAACAGGAAAGGTTGCAGTGCGTAATTTAATCAACGTTTAATCACACACGAGTTCGGATTTACCAAGTAAATTATCTAAAACAAGGTCAGCTCAGGTATTTGTTAGTCTTGTGTTAAAGACATTAGAATTTCTAACTTTTCGATGAGAGCCTCTAAGTCTTGTTTGTTTTACAACTAAAGTCATTTATCCAGTGTTAGTATTTTTCTCTAACTCTCCTCTACATTTGAACTGTTGTACTTAATCATATTAAATAGAGAATCAGTTTGTTAAATTATTAGTTTTTGTTCAATTTTTCTAAAATACTGTTTAAGGAAACGCTTAGTCACAAAAATTGTTTGCAAATGCAGCGTAAATATATTTTGCTCTTTCAACGTATTTTCACATCAGATATGGTGGTGAAAATTTTGTAAATTCCTTCCGAAGAAGAGGCTCATCAAGTTATTAATTGTTAGAATGTTATCCATTTTGATGCTTAAAATAAAAAAAAATAGACACTCAGTAGGAGAAAAAACAAACTCATCGAATAGATGTATATAAATAGATTTCTGGATATTTTTAGTGAGATCTCGTCAAAATATTTTGATGAAACTTAACTGCACATAATGCATATATATATATATATATATATATATATACATATATATATGCATATATATACATATATATATATATATATTTATTTAAATTTTCCTGCTGTTTTTTCGTAAAAAGTAATGTAATTTTTATATTATGAGTCCCCTGTTACACGTGTAATAATACACTTATAGGAAGAAAGCTTTTGTGGTTATACTCTAAAAATATCTACTATTTTCATTTAAACGTGAATAAATTTCAAAAATTTTAATGTGAAGTAAATTAAATTAGAAAATTTAATGAAATATATGCATACTATTTTCATGATTGAGGTATTAAGGCTTCATTTATTCACCAACGACAAAGTTTTAAACTCAGCAGCTGAACGTAATCAGCAAGGTAGTAGCACATTTTATGGAATTGTCGACATTTTATACTGTGTTTATTTCAGTTAAACCATTTTTAGTAAAATGAAAGTATTTTTTTAATATTTAGTTCATTCCTGCCACATATTAGAAAGAGAGCATGCCTATAAAAACATTTAAAATGCAGTATTTTCACGAGATTTCATAATGAAAGAAATGTTTCGTTACTCGCGTGGTGTATTGACTAAATCAAAATGTTTTAAAAGATCATTAGCCGCGCAGGTATTTATATATATATATATATATATATATATATATATATATATATATATATATTGTCATTGTGTTTTTAGAAATATCGCAAATTTCATTTAAATAAAAGAAGTGAAGGTTAATTGGTTGCATATAAATGAGAAAAATAAGAAATAAGCATTTAGATACATACTGTAATACACAAACCAACGTAGAAATATCGACTTTTTTGCATTAAGTTCGTTTATTACATTAATTTTTTACAATTAACTACCAAAAATGCGGATGTCTCAGCCAGTTGCTGTATCTTATCTATGTTGTGTGTCATGATTGATGGAATGTGATTTTTGGTTATATGAAGTATGTAATTTTAAGTTAAATATGAGTTACTTTCTATTGTTTGTTTTAAGAAATACACAATATGATCCACTTTGTAGATGAGATGTCTTCTATGCCAACTCCAGTTAATCCGAAATGTTTTTCGATTCGCTTCTTCAGCAGTTGCGCAGTTCACGCTATTGGACTGATTGATTACAGGGAATTAGTGCTTTGCGTTAATCTTGCATTTCATAGCATTACAACCACCATTTTTGTATAAAATGTCCCAGAAATCAATGATTTATGATTCATGCAGTAAGTATTTCATCAATCACATATTGAAATATTCCATACATTGGTTTGGCAAGGCCTTACCGCAATAACATTATTCTAACTTTAGTAAATAATCATGATACTTGGTTACTAGCAAACGTGTGTTAAAAACTCCAGGTTCTTGGCATTGTATGCCCTACATTCTACCTACCAATGAATTCTGAAACGCGTCAACCATTTCTACATAACCAAGAATTTGAAGGATACATCATCGAAATACTATATGAGTGCGGATAAATTTAAAAAATAGACTATTTCAAGAATAAGCGCCTTTAAAAGCTCAGATATAGTTATTCCGTTGCTTTGCGTGAAATAACATTTATCGGACGTCAATGGAATATTTTGCGCACAAACGTTAAGGACAATATTACGATAAATTGGAGGCAATGAGCAACATTTTTAATTTGTTTGATTTTACGACATGGAAGCTTGGAAACATATTTTGTTTAGAAATGACATTTTATCTAAGAAACTTAGACAATGTGTGCAATCTGGGCACTTGTGTGCGCATTGGTCTTTAACAGGTAATGATGTTATCAACTCATTAGAATTGGTACAATTTGTGCTTTTTGAACTGTATAGCAACTGTGAAGCAACTCTTATAAAAACTAATTATTTTTTTATTTGGTTTTAAACACTTGACACGGTTTGCATTCAAGCTCATTACAAAAAAAGTTATCCTTTTATTTGCATTCGTTTTTCCAATGCATAAAGCATTATATTATTTATATTTTTAGTATTTAATTGTTGCTTTTTAACTATTTTTGAGGCATTTAATGCGCCATCGTTTCATAAGATAGAATCTTATTCGGCATTCTTAAATAGCAAATAGACAAAACATTGGTCTATTAAATGGACAGCTTTTGGTCTTTACCCCATATTTATTTTATACGATCAATATTCAATTTTTTTGCGGATTACGTATATGGAACTTAATGCTTAAAGAATATTTTTAAGTAAAATATTTCAAATTTTGTAATTTGGAAAATATGTTACGTCATAATTTAATAATGGTTAGAGCTATTGTGGCTCCAAATCTTCTTAAGAGGAAATATCCGTGTCCAATTCAGTCGAATAAACATATATAATTAATCGACAATTTATCGGATAATTTTATAGAAAAAGGTTAATGCACATTTATGTTTATCGGGGATGAAAGGCTTTCTCTTATTAATCCATACGCGCATAATAAAGCAACTCGTTTTTGAATAATGCTTTACGCAGAAAAATCACGAATTTCACTTTAATGTGTTGAATTACTTTTATGAACAAATTCTGTTATCATAGCGTTTCATCTGTTGGCACAGTGCAATTCATTCATTTGGTTGACTTCCAAAATTAAGGTTTTAATCAATATTAATTTTTGTAAGTCAATTTTGCAATTATCAACAAAAATTTTCCTAAGTAACGTTTACAGACTAAATACAGCATTCGCTAAAATAGAGTCACATCTTGCTAAATTTTACAAGACAAAAGGATATGATTTACGACTGTTATATTTGCGAAAAGATATCCAAAATCACATTCAAAACTAATATAATTCTAAGTCAATTTTGGTTTTTGAATTTGATTAATTGGTTAATAAAAAGTGCGGTTCTGAAGAATAAATCCTACATGATTGATGGAAATATAAATACGGAAACACTATTTTGTTAACAAAAAGCATATGTACAAAACCATTCAAAGGAATTATAAAATCAGGAATTCCATATTTGCCTTTGCTTCGCAGATCTTTCGTATTTTTTCGGAAGTTGAAAGCATTTTTTTTCTCGTGTGGCGGTATAAAAAAGGTTATTTAAAGAATTTCACGGAGACCAAAAATAACCCTTTTAAAATGTGTGCGATAAAAAATTGTTTAACGTTAGCAAGATAATCATCTAGATTTTAATAAGGAAACCCTATTAAAGACGAGTGCAATTACAAGCAAAATGTGTCCCGAAATAAGTTTTTTTTTAATAGAAAGTCATTTTATTCAATAGTTTGAAAAAAGGTTATCTTTTTAAAATAATTTAAATCTCTAATGCATACCACGTAAGCTACTTGTATTTTAATGGGCATACCTTTTTTTACTAAAATAAGTAATATGCTGGTGATATATTTCCAATTTCATTTAATTTTAAATTAATAACATCATATGACTACTTTTGTTAATCTCTAAAATTAATCTATTAATCGCGATTGGTATGACTTTAGTTGGACTTATTAAACTTTAACATTTTTTATAAATTATTGACATAAATATTCGCTTATGTATGCAATTATGAAAACGTTTGTACATTAGAACGTTGCTTTTCCAATTATTTGATAAGTTAATCATAATTTTGTTATTATTTTATAGCATGTTTATTTAATAGAGTTACAAATGGGCACATTCTTCAGATCTTATCTTGCCTAAATGATTGGTTCATCGTACGTTAAATGTTTCAGAGATATTGGGGTAATAAGCCGGATTGATGCAAACAGTATAAGAAAACCGGAAGTAATAAACTCATGTTTAGGTACACTTAAACTTACACAATTTACCAATTTATAGACAGTTAAGTTCTAATTACTTTCTTTATAATTTAGTGTATAAAGAGGATGTTGCAACTGTTATTTAATATAAGGAAATAACTTATTTAACAATTTAAACATACCTGGGATTTTTTATCTTGGCGATCACGAAAGATAAATGACTGCGGCAGAGGTACCTGAAAAAAAACAAAAAATATTTAGCGCTTGGATCAAATTCTTTCAAAATTTGTACCATTTAGCATATAGTAACAAAGAGCTTTTTATTCACAAGATAAGTGGCGGATAAAAAAAGCCTCTTAAGACAATAATAAGAAAGAATATAAACTATAGAATTTAATTAAATTTTATAATAAAGTTTCTGATAAAAAATCAATATAAGTCAGCTCTTCCAGCTGTAAATAATATCGATTTATTGATTAAAAATATATTCTCAAAAAGTAAACAACAATTTTCGACAAATTGTCCGCATAAATAGTAACAAAGTTTAGAATAAAAGAAATATTTTTATAAACAACATCAATCGTTTAAAATTACTTTAAGGAACGAAAATTTTATATTTGAAAATATTTCAACGTTGAACTATTTTAACTGCAGGAAGTAGATTTTTTATGTTTAATTTTCAGAAGGTGACCTATTTATCAAGTCGACAAGATTTATGTGAATGTATACTAAACATTTAACTATATCTGATATCTACCAGTTAAAAACAAATTTAAAAAAATCTATTGGCACTTTCAAAACTACTAAAAATATTAGTAATTTAATTGATATTATCATTAAATTTATGCACTAAGAAACTATTGTTTCAGAAGAAGGATTGATAAAATTCACTTTTAAAAATAGTGTGGTTTATAATTCTAAAATTCATTAAACAATATAGAATATTTTCAGGAAAAAACCACATTATCTCCATAGGCTTTATTTTGAGTTATACTAAGTAATTTTAACCAGAATTTGTATAAAATTTATTCATACAAGCTGATTATTTATAGTAGAACTTCCCCATTACTCAAGGCAAAATATGTCTGTATATCTTATTTATATTCTTACTGAGCACACATTTCTCACAAAATAATTATCAACTGTTTTAATGCTTTACTTTTTTCTTCATTAACGCGGTAAAACCAAATCTGCCAGTTCTCTTGATATTGCAGTAAACAGATTAAATGTATGATATATACGAATGCATTAAGAAACGCAAGCATACCGAATTATAAGAATTTTTATGCCTGTATTATTTTTAAATTAGAAGGTATACTAAAATTTGCTTACCTTTCACAAAAATTAGAAAACGATATATTATGATCTATAACACTTTTAATATCCTTATCGCTTTGAGTTTGACTATTTAATATATTGAATACATGTTTAACATTTAAGAGTTAAATTTTGCTAAATTTATCTTGTATTCATTTTTACAAAGCGTTTTTTTACAGTAATACTGCTATTTTTTCAAGGTGCGTTGACGTTAATTACTTTTTCACGCTCTAAGTATTAAACATTACATTATATACAAATATCCTAAATATATGAGAATTAGTATCGCTCGTTGCCGTTAACAGTGCAAAATGTACTGCAATAAAACACAGAAAAAATTTTTACAAACATTTTATGTAAATATTTTCTCTCAAGTCATACCTATGATTATACATATTTTGCTTAATTTCCCGTGTTTATATTACTTTACAGTATCTATTCGACAATATAATCGACATCCGATTTATGTTTAATGACCGTTTACTTTAAGTATAACAATAGAATATTTTAAGGCAAGAACATTGAAAAATTGACATTAATTAATAGGAATAAAGTGCAACCCTCTATTAGCACACTCTTAGTCAGTAGTATAAAAGCCCAATGAAATAATGATAGAAAAAATATTTCAAAGTTGTGCTTTATTTTAAAATAGTTTAATCTCTATTGTTAAATTAACTATAAATGAACATATTAAATTAAAAATTAACCGAAGGATTTAAATAAAGACAAGCACTCAGGATAAACGCAGCATTTCATAAGTTATAATATGTTATTTATCTATTAGAACGACTCTGTCCATATTAAAGACTCATTAAAAGTTTGAAGATCAGCCGCCGCCAGATGGAATATATGAGATGGCCAGTAAGAAATTTAGAGCTATATTTATGTTCGTCCATCTATGAATGAGTGAAATAGAGTTCAATCAGGCTTCAGCTTAAACGACATATGGGCGTTAACAAAAAGCGTTATCGACTTAATAAAATGGTATTCCAATTTAATTGATAGTATAAATTGTTCGAGAAAATATATTTGTGTTTTATTAAGCTCAAAAGTTATAATAAAGCAAAGTTTGATTAAATGGGATCGTTTGTAAGTTTTAATTAATACTTGCGTAGTAGTAGAGTGGTGAAATCAATAAAATGTGGCAATTGTTCGTTTTTGCAATTACCAACACCATCATTTTTCACTAGGCAACACCTGACTAACTACCAGCTTAAAGCCTTTACCAAAGGTATTCTAAATATTACAAAAAAATTGTCCTAAAAATACGCATTGAAAAATATTTGCCATTTCATATGTCAAACTCTGTTAAATGTTTTCATTGGATAGGCTTAACAGCGTATCCGTTCTAAAATAAATTTAACGGAATATATAAAGAATATTGCTATTAGTCGCTCGTTTCAAAATCAGCAACACAGAACACGACATAAATTGCAGCATATCAGTCATTGAAATGAAATTGTAATTTCAATCCAAGTTATGTCTAGCACATTTCGGCGCTTCTGATACATTAATTATCATGATAAGTACTATGAATACTATCGCCTGAGGCCTGTTGACAAAGTGCAAGTAATTAAACTGTAAGCAAAACCTAGCCAGTTAATGCTTTCTACTTGATTAAAATTGACTATAAGCGTTAACTACGAAGTGCAACTTTGCAGTGAGAAAGACGTACTTTTAGCTACTGAACAGTTTGGTGATTTAAAAAAAATTATTATTATTGCCGGTTCACTCCTAAACAATTACAGTTAACAAGATAGTCGGCTGCTCTGTTGAGATTTAAACTATGCTGTGGAAGACAAATTTTTCTAGACATATTTGAGTTAAAAATGACAAATTTCAGATTCTTTCCTTGTTTTAAATATGATATTGTATAGAAAAAGATAAGAAAGACAAATATTGCCATTACTTTAGAATATATTATTTCTATAACTTGTAATCTACATAGGTTATCCACACAAAACTGTAAATATTTTAAAGCATCTCTCAATGGCAAAAAAGAAAACAAGACGTCGCTATTTAAGTACGTTAATAACTTTTTTAACACATGAGACGACAATTTAGGATTTCCTTCATTGAAATACTGGGATTTTCTGATGTTAAATGCATGTTATTGATTGAGAGAAATTAATATATATTCCTGTTTACTATAAGGCTAGGTTTGACAAGCAAATGCCCTTTTTTAACTTATAAATTCAAGAAATTTAACCATATAGTTGTGAGCAATAAGAACAAAGTAATCGAAGGTAAATTAAAAGCCTTCGAAATTGGTACTATTCTACCCTTATAATAGATTATATGACACCATAGCAAATAATGAAATTTCACCAAACAAATTACGCAAGTATATTTAAAAGACAACATGGTATTTTTATACATTTAATCAGTCATTTATTATGCGGTTGTTGATAACATTTGTTTAAATCAAGTTTCAGTCCTTTAATAAGCATCCAATCCCATTTTACTATTACTGTCGCATAATAGGATAATCAAACTGCCAGTTGCTAATATTTCCTTGAATTAAATTTCCCAGTTCATTATCATTGCATAACGTGCAACAGAATGACGGGGATCAAACTGTAATGCATATATAAAGTTTGGAAAATCATTTATTTGTATCTCACCTCTAGTATTGCGGCATAAAATACACGTGACTAGACGGAGCCTTAAACGCAGATCCTGTGCACTAATGACTAAAACATTTCTGCAACTCTCGCCACACACATACATAAATTAAACAGTGAAACCATCATGTATAACTTTTAATACAGCAACGTTGCCAAATTTGTAATGTGAATTAAGAAACAAATAAGGCATAAATGTGTTGTAAAACAGGTTCAAATAAGGCAGTTTAAAAAGTCAATTTTCTTTTCATTTAAATCATGTCTGGCCGAGGTTAAGGAAAAAAGTCCTTGGACAGGATGGTGCTAAGAATCACCGCAAAGTATTTTGTGACATTGCTGTATTATCTGGTGCATCAGACTGTAAAAAATGTATAGTAAAAATAACTATATTGAAGTCGAGTTAAGTTCTGACGAAAAGAAAATGACTTTTTCTAAAGAATGTTTTAAATACCTCTTTTCTAATAAATTTGAATCTACATTCGTGATTTCTTGCTCAATTCATATTACAAATAAATAAGCATTGATTTCACGTGCGGTATTAGAAGGTGTGTGAACAAAATTATTGTACTTGTCAATATTGCCGGTTCCATTTAATTGAACTTGGCACTCATCGAGGAAAATATAACATCATACGCACGCATTATCGCGTTTTGACTACTAATGTTCATCATTATAGCATGAATGCAAATGCACAAACCAGAACGAAGCCACAATGCATATATAAATAAATGAGAAACTTAAATATAGCTCTTACCATTAACAGTTTCGCATGCACTGAACCTGTATTGTCGTCTTAAAATGAAGACGATGAAATCACCTCTGCAATCGTTAAGAAGATTGCAGGAGTGATGTGTTGTTGGTAAACATTGTGGTGGCGTATAAAATGACTTATCGGTCAATGTCAATGAACATTTATTTAATTAACCGAACATTAGTTGCGCGGGCTGTGATAACAATTATTATAATCAGGGTTGCGATCTTGGTATAAGCACCTGACCAATTAATTACTTACAAATGTCAGTATAAACTAAGAATTGTATGGTGTAGAAATGGCAATCCATCCAGTAGACCGGTTTCGTCCTTATTACTATCACCTACCACGCAATCAATGTTCGTTTAATTATATAAATATTCATTTAAATACCACTTCCCAATGTAGTGTGGTGTCTGTTCAGTAATGACAGATTGGGGATGGTTAGTTAGAACTTTGTGTCTATATGGATGCCATATGAGCTCCACCTAAAGGAAAAATAGACTAACCAATTTACATTAGTTAGTATGAAACAGAAAATTGTGTTTAGTGTAGTGTGCGGCAGGATGGCACCAGATTCCGAAGTAGACGTGCCCAGGTTCGTGCCATGTCCGCGGCAAATTCTGGCCAGTACGTGATGAGTTCCCAATAAGGACGAAACCGGTCTACTGGATGAATTGCCTTTTGTACACTATACAATACTTAGTTTATACTGACATATGTAAGTAATTAATGGGTCAGGTGTTTATATCAAGATCGCAACCTTGATTGTAGTATATGTCAATTGAGTTTGGTGATTTTATATAAATTTATGAGTTAGTCGCAAAAAGGCTTGTTGCTCGTCAGTTAATAGATAACAAGACCTGATAAGTATATTAAAAATCACAACTATCATCGATTCCAGCGTGTTTAAATGAGATTAGCCTTAAATTTTCCGTCTAGAAAGGCATTTTTGATGTCTGTTAGACTTTGCTGCTTTATTAGACATTATTACAGTGTTGGTCGGATTTGCAAAATTATCAGCAAATATTAAACACTCACTTTTTACGATGTATGTCCAAATCCATGTTTGTTTACAACCCACAAATAAAAATAAACGTATATACGAAATACAATTTAACATTAATTGTTTGCGCGGATGGTGGTAACAATTCTTTAAATCAAGTTTGCGACCTTGAAGTAAACACCAATCCCATTGTATTCAACCAGTCGTCGAACAACATAACAAAACTACCACCAGCCGCAACGCACTGACGGGTTTCGACCTTCCTTGATCATCATCAGAGTACGACGGAAAACTGACTATGCGAGACTGCTAGAGGTGAGAGCCGCATATCTAAATTTGATTTCCATATTTATTCAATGCGGTTTGATCCTCGATAGTCAGTTTGCCGTCGTACTCTGATGATGATCAAGGAAGGTCGAAACGCGTCAGTGCGTGCTGGCGGTAGTTTTGTTATGTTGTTCGACGACTGGTTAAATACAATGGGATTGGTGTTTACTTCAAGCTCGCAAACTTGATTTAAAGAATCAAAAACCTGTGTTTCACAGTTAACGGAAATAAAGGGTCAATTATTCAATTTATATTATTGCTGTGTTGCTTTTGTTAAGAGTTAACATAATATCATTTCAAATTCCATCCAAAATAAAAATTATTCGACAAGATTAGGTCTACGTCATGCATCACATAGCACCTTACGATTAGTGTTGTATTACCTTATTTCACATTTTCGGTGAGAAATCGGCATGTAATGTAAACTGTGCCATACGCAACAGGTAGCTATATTTTCGAAATAATGGAACATATTTTGTTTAAATTTCGTGAAGTCATTATCCGCCATCTTCGACCTTATTTTAAATGAACCGCAGGAGCTTAGTTAGCTTAACAAAATTTGCTAGTTTATTTGAATGTAACCGAAATAACTTTATGCCAATAAGTATCTAACATGATAATTAAAAGTCGATTTTTTGTTTTAAATTGAGTTAATATTTTAACTTTTTTTCCAGAAATATTTGATTTGGTCAACTAACTTATTGTGGTAGGACTTCCGCTTTTGATACAATACTGTGAACGCGTTTCTGTCAATCGTGTTTTTAACACCCTATTCGCTTTTGTCAAAATTAGTTGCAAAGATTGTTCTTGGCATAATGATAAATTATATCACTTTTATTTCAAAATAAAAATCAGAAGAGATTTCTTGTCAACAATTCTAAGCAACACCGTAAAATTAGATAGAATTAACTGCCCTGTTATATGGAATAAAGGAAGAAAGAAATTTAGAGCAAAATTCCGAATAGAATATTATATTTCTAATATAACCAGAATTTAACTAATGCATAAAGTTTAATACGTAAATTTGTTTCTTAAGTAATTCCTTGTTCAAACATTTGGACAACAATCGATATTTTTCACTTGATTTAGCCTTTTCGGCATATCAGTAAACAAATCATCACTTTTCCTAAACACGAAATTTTCCATATTATGTCACATACAATTATCAGATTTTCTAGTGGAAAACAAATATACCAGACAAAACATATCAACAAATGGCCTTGTCAATTCCTGCTTTCACTTTAAATTGCCAACCAATTTAAAGCCGGAAATGATAATGTTATTGGGGGAGGAAAACACAAATTCCTTTTGATATTCACGTTGCTCTTTTTTATTATATTGGGAGTCGGTCGAATTCGTTGACCAGGTATTTTCCGCACTTCGCACGTTCCGATAAATGATCCACAGCGTTAAGTAATATATTAATTTTAGCGACTTATACGTATGTCATAGCCAAGAATTTGTCACTGGGTTTCAAAGATGGTTATGAATTTCATGAAGTTCAAATGTATCCGAATTGCGCAACTTCATACAATAGAATTTATTTATTTATTATTCACGTACATGACGTATAAAGGTATTCCAGATGATGAATATAGAATAGTATTACATATCTTTATGCTGATAAGTGTAATAATTATTTGCAGACTTAATAGCATAACACTGCGAGGTATAACGAGGTTTGCATGTAAAATGCGCGTAGTTAATAAAAATTCGGTAATCGCATCAAAATGACAAAAAAGCTTAGAATTATATTAAAATACTATTGATTATTATAAAATTCATCGAAGAAAAGTGTAGTGATTTAAAAAAAATATTGTTTGCGCCAAGAAGCATACGTCATTCTACGTAAATTTAGACGCCGCGTATTGCTTAATTTTTAAGAATGGTAAATTTCTATCTAAGCCAAATGGAATTCGTGCAACCATTTTACGTTCGATTATGTATTTCCCGGAATATAAGTTTCGTTGGTGATCACATTAAAAACCCTGTAGTTTTTGTTGCGGCTTTGTCTGTCAATTTATGGATTAAAATGTAATTGAAAATTCATTGATAACACATTTGTAGTATTCAGGCTTGAAACTGCCGTTATGGATTTTTTCTGATTTTTAACTTTCAGTTTGCTGAAGCGTCTACGACTTATGAGTGACCACCAAGACAATGATATAAGTATCTTCGCTTTGATATTATTTGCTTTAAAAAGAGTGTGTGCGCATAAAGACTGGCATCATCGTAATGAACTCCATTTTATAAAGCGAATGCTACCAAATTGCCCGTTCAAAAGCAAGTAAAAAAAGCTTATCCAGTTCAATGACGTGTTGCTGGTCTACACTGTTCTACATCAAAATTTGAAATTTTCATTTTATATTCAATCATTGTACGATAAGATCGATTCTGCGACTAGTAATATTTGGTTTCATTAGAAGTTAATACCGCTTTTAGTGCTTTAAAATTGTTACGCCGCAGTTTGAAATCAATAGGACTGCCTAATGAACCAAATTAACTCTCCAAATGTGATGGTGCATTCAAATGCATGCAATTGTACAAAGTAACCCGTTCTATATTTTTAGTTTGCGATCATTCAGATTAATTTTAATTTTCTCTTCCATCTGTAAGTAATATAATGGATTAGGCTATTAAATATAAATACGTCTACTTCTCACTCTAGTAGAACTAGATGTCTATTAAATTTGGCATATTTCTTTAAAACGTAATCAAATCAAAGTAATGTTGAAACCTAAAGACAGTTATGCAATAGAGTGCTTATTCTTATCTACAAAGACAACATAACTACGTGAAATGGCTCGGAAATTATATCCTTCCTTTTGATTTACCAGGTGAGTCTATATTTAGTAGAAATAATCCTGTAAAGATTAATATTATTCATACAATTTAATTCTCGTATGTTGAATATATTCAAGTCAATTTTTAGTAGATATTATGGAGATATCAAGACCACTCAAAGATGGACACTGACACTATTAAGTACACTTATAAATTTACTGAAATATGATAAGAATTCTAAAATGCTTCCCGCTAATTTTATTTTCTAGAATATATTATTTAGTGTATAAATATGATTTTCGCCAAATTCTAAATGAAAATTATCACTATTACTGCAAAAGAATAATTGTTAAGTAAGAAAAATTCTAGTTGCGTACTATTCAAGCACGCTAGCTAGACTAAAAAAGAAAGCCTGTTGTTAACATATAGTTTCCTTGAAATTTACTCTTAGTTTAAAAGAAACTCGCTAGATGCATTTCCGATGTAATCGTTTTCTTAGGCATAAATTTCCAGAGCCACGATTTTTACAAATGAGAGTAAGTAGATTATTTTGAGAATTAACAATCTTTAACAACAAAAAAATCAATGAATAATTTGTAATAATATAGCTTCAAATTAGCAATTCATCTGCTTATATATTGCCTGATACTAAACAAAATATGGCTTGAAAAGAATATATTCTTTAAAAATTAAATTTTATCTCGTATTTCAGCCGCTCAACCTGCGCCCTATTTTATGTGAATTCCTGACGATGTGCGTTCTTCTTCGAAAGTATAAAAGCACCCTTCTGCCTTAAAACCAGTCAGCATCACGCAAAGAAAACTATTATAACAGTAAAAAAAAACTAAAAATAGAGGCCTTGGGTCTGGCTTTTTTCTATTTCAGCTGAGATATATTTCCTCTGTATATACTATATATATATATATATATATATATCAAATTAGAAAGTGTACGTACATACAACAAAATTTAATGGCAATAATATGAAAGTAATACAGATACATTCAACTTTGATGCATTTCAAATTTCGAAAGTCATTTATTTCTCTCACTTGTCCCGAATAAACCAAAGCAATTATGGATTGCAATATGTGCTAATGTAAAACCTAAATTTGTGGAATTCTTTTAAATCTAAAAGTCACATGATGAAAAAAATCAGTGAATCATTCAATTTCGTACCCAGAAAATATATAAATTAAACTTAAAATTACAGTTATAAATATTCGACATTTAAAGAAGAGATTTTAAAACTAATTCTTTGAGTTGAAACAACATTTTATAAACTTTTATTTTTGAAATGACACGATCAATGCAATTCATTTTTGTACTCTGCATCCCCGAGGAAAGTCGGACAAATTTTCTAAAATTCAATCCAATGTCATTATTTTTGCCGTTCTGATATCATAATATTGTATTATTACTGCAGCTATTCAGTTACAAATGCAAAAATAAAATTTTGTTGGCCAATTTCCTCCTTAAAATTACTGCCAATTGTGCTCTTTAACGACTAAGACACATTTTTGTATATAAAAAATGAATAAAATGTCAATTAATGTCAGCTCTCGGATATCCTGTTAATGCACAATTAATAAGTAAAATTAATTTGGTAACCTTATAAATAGTTCATGTATGAATTTTAGTTGTTTCGTTACTATTCTGCCGTAATTTTATTTGTAAACGAATTTGCGTATTCAAGCATCAATGACTTAATTGTATTGTATATGTAATCATGTTAACTGAACTATAGACCAGAAGCACGATTAATAGAACAATTCCAAGATTAAAATGGCGTTCTTACAACTAATTGATTTTCGCAGATTAGTGTACTAGATTTTTTCAGTCTAGTGTTGTTAAACTATTCGGGTTCATTAAAGGTATTCTTTTATTGCACAGATATCAGTAGCTTCGATCCATTTCAAGTTTAAAAAAATTATTTATTGCGTGGATAGTGATAAAATTTCTTTAAATCAAGTATGCGTGCTTGGAAGAAATAATCATCATCCACAGCCATTACACGTAGCGAATCTACCGTCACTCATATATAATAACGCGTTTTAATCTTCCATGATGAACAACAGAACACATCCTTAAACTGACTAGAGAAGATTACACTACAGTTTGTATATGAGTAAAGTAACATTAGTCATGCGGCACTCACCTCTACTCGTCCGTATGTGTTGTACTTGACAAGCCACAACATTTGTATGCAGCCAAGGTCTATAACATTTTTTAGCTTTGGTTATTAGTTATACAATTAAATAATTACTGTTTGTGCGTGCGGTGATATTAATTTTTATAATCAAGACTGTGACTTACTTATGAACCATAATTTTATTGTATTCAACCAGTTGCTTAATATAGCAGTCTAGTTTGTATTATTTACGTCAATAGCAATCTTCGTAACGCTGCAGAAGTGTTTGCTTACATGAAACAACGTTCCACTACATTCTGCGTGTAAAATGTATTCGGTATGAATAGGAACTATTTGCAAAGTGTAGTGTGCGACAGGATGGCTCAGTGGTGAGAGCACCAGATTCCGAAGCAGACATGCCCAGGTTCGAGCCCTGTCCGCGGCAAATTCTAGCCACTATGTGATGAGTTCCCAACAAGGCTGAAACCGGTCTACTGGGTGAATTGTCATTTCTACACTGAAAGGTTTTTGTACAATTAAAACCACGAAATTAATGTCAGATTTTTTGAATATTCATCCACTGATGCAACAAGTCTGAATGTTGAAATTGCTTACAATCAAACATATTATTATTTTCTATAACTGATTGTACAATAAGTTTTTATATTTAAAGTTTCTGTATATAATTACTCTGTGATAATTTTTCAAATCGTATCACTTAGTAAACAATGCGAAAATATATTTTTCGAATTCAGGTAGAGAAACCAGTATAAGTTTATAAATCGTGTTCAGACGAGTCCATTTATATTTCATGCATAATTAATAAGAAGCCTGAGCTAAATACTCTCGATGAATATACAATCAAATCAGAAGCAAAACGTAGAAAAATATTTACTGGAGACGAAACTCAATGAATAACCTTCGGAATTTTCAAGCAATCATTAATATTGGTGAGTCTGAGAATTGCCTTCGGTCAATTAAGCAATATTGGATATGTTATACTCAATTTGAATATTTCAAGTTTTACTCAGTGAAGGCACAGTTATGCAAAAATTATTTTAAATGAGAATAAATTTGTTGTTAATGTTGACTCTGTTAGATGTTGGTGTGGAACATAATTTTCTGTTGAAACGAAAAGCGTAGATTTTGAAACAGACAACCGGTATGTAGATCGATATATCAATCAATATATATCAAGAATAAATTTTGCGAATGTGTGATAAATATTTCAACTGAAAATAAAACGACTGATACCAAAAACTCAACATCACTTGGCACAAATTTCTAACAAAAACAACAACGGTTTACCTTACGTGCATTAAACTGTTATTTAAAACAGCAAAAATCTAAACCAAAACTGTTACAATTCTGTGGTAGTTGGTAGCGAAGAGTTTTGGGTATGGTCGAACTATGGAGCATTGATTTTGAAATAAAATCGACCGGCGTGTCCATCAAGATATTGATCATACAGCATCAGGGTGAATTTTGAGTTCGTGTTAGACCCTGGCAACAATAGACCAACAATATCTGGCACAAAATTCTTTAAAAAACATTTCTAGAGCCTTGTATGCCACATGAAATATTCCATCCATAAATTATTACTAGAAATTTAAATTGTAACTGATACGAAGCTGTATTAGTTGGTCGGGTGAAACTTTTTTAATGCTGAAAAAAGTGCGGAGACCTTGACATGTACGACCGACGTGTCGATCGAGACATGAATCACTAAATATAAAGTAGAATTTTTGATGACCATGTGATAACTCTTCAAGTGGCAAAGAAAAACACTAGTTAAAATAATACAAATTCATCTGGTGCTGAAGTGCATCAAAAACGAAAACTGGGAACAGTTTAAGTTGTGTGAACTATTCAGTTTTTCAACGCATAACGGAAATCTAAACAAAAACTGAAAACGATTCTGTGTTATTTGGTAGTATAGGACTTTGTGTACCGTCGAAAGATAGAGCGCGGATTTGGAAAACAAGACCAGCGAATCGACGGATATATCCACTGATATTTGCCAAGAAATATATGTAGTAATTTTGTGATATCGCTTTCATCGGGCAATTACGAGTTCAATCAAAATAGAAAAGTATCACTCCAGTGCGAACTACCTTCAAATCAGACAACATTTATTATTGGATATGTAAATAAATGTAATTCGGAATGGTTTACATTTTCTCTGTAGGTCGTTTCCTCTTATCTTCACTGAAGGATACCTGCACCTATAGTGTTCGGCAATCATAAGTACAGTGTTATTTTACATTTTTGCAAAT
>JAQBSW010006153.1:0-51046 GCA_029291075.1 Eudiplozoon nipponicum
AAAAATTAGTTATAGATGGTCGTTATTTTTGGAACGCGTATGGCGACTCGGACCATGCGCTTATCCGTTGTAGATTTTCCCGGAATATAAATAAGAATAAACCCCAAATAGGTGTAAGCAAACTCGAACATCCGTCCTTAATAGTATCTAAAAGAATGTTATTGTGAGATTGAGAAGAGGAAGAGGAAGGAAAGGAGGCAAAATCGGAAATAAATTTGCCTGCAGTAGCCCAATTTCGCTTCTCCACCCTGCATGGCTCAGCAGATAAGGCGACCCTATTTATACTGCGCGACGGCCGATGCAGTATGTACTTGTCATGGTTATATGTGGACTGTAAAAGAACACTAGGTCGCCCATTCCTAATGATGGTTTGTATTAATTGCTGATGCTGTCTTGCCAGAGTGCTAACTAGGCCATAATGGTGTTGTGGAGAGGTTTAGTTTGCCTCATTTCTGTGAATTATCCTGATAAATTTAATCAAAGTAGCTAGGTATTCCTTCTCTCTGCCTCTCTATCTCTCTCGTAAATCTCACTAATAATTTGTCTAAAATATTATTTCTGCTTTCATTTATATGCTTTATTCACTCCTTATGATTATATGGCAGTGAAACATTAGTCACTTTTGACATTTGTATGGCTGGACATAATGATGATTTGAATTCGCTACTGAATTTGCACCACTTAATACACGATTTCATATATAATAGTTCTCCGCAATGAACAGTATCTAGTATGTTGTCCGCTGTATAGTAACAGATTTAAAGTTGATAATTGGAACTTTAGGTCTAAAGAGATCTCACAAGAGCTCCATTTGAAGAGAAGTTTATCCAAACACATAATATAGTATATCACTGACAAGTATGTGAAGTGTGCGGCAAGATGGAGCAGTGGACAGAGTTGTAGACTCCGAAACAGCCATGTCCGGGTTCGAGCTCTGTTTGCGGTAAAATTCAGGACGACACATAATGAATTTCCAATAAGATCTAAAGTGGTATATTAAATGAATCGCCTTTGGTACCTTATACAATGCTTAGTTTATACTGATAAATGCATAAAAATGGGATTGGTGTTAGATCTAGCTAGAAACCTTAATTTAAATATTTTTTATTGTCAAATACGCAATCAGTGATTGTCAAACCTCAAATTTTTATCGACACGCATGTCAATTTTGTCGATCAATTTACGCATGTTACCATCTAGAGTGGAAGAACATTGCAATATAAATATGCTTTTTTAAATTAAATTGTGAAAAAAACACAATATAAAGCTGCATATAATTGAAACTTCGTGCGTATGCACACTTTATATTACCTTTAATTGGCTGACATAATGCAAAATCATTCGTGTCGGGAATCGATTAAAACTTCTAGATTAATAAATTTAAGATTGAATCATGTAGACATTAGAACGGAACATATGTATGCTGAGCCTTAGTTTAGTGTGATCTAATATGGACATACATCTATTCTACTTAATAAATTTTATTTATTTGTAAATGTGAAAAAAATTGTTTTTGGTAATTATCAAAATTCCCTCTTTTTAATGGACCGACTTAAATTGGCGCATAAATAA
The DNA here is from genome assembly GCA_029291075.1 of Eudiplozoon nipponicum. Taxonomy (NCBI): domain Eukaryota; kingdom Metazoa; phylum Platyhelminthes; class Monogenea; order Mazocraeidea; family Diplozoidae; genus Eudiplozoon; species Eudiplozoon nipponicum. Next base: position 1,573 of record JAQBSW010006153.1, read on the forward strand.
ACAGACCGAGAATTAGAGTTATTTACATAGTATTTAATAAAATCGGCAAAAACTAATAAATTATTTTACAACATTGCTTTATTAGATTTATCATAAGACTTAAGATGAATTGTAAACCGGTGAAGGGTACTGACAAATGTATCGGAAATATTTCCAACAAAGGAAGTGAATGGGAACAATCGCAAGATAAACCAGATAATTTTATAACCTAAAATAAGCATATTAAACAGCTATCAACATTGACGCGCATTATTTTACTATAGAAGCGCGCAAACATCAACATAAAAATTATGATACACATTAATATACTTCAGTTGAAGGCTTCACCTTTTCATGCCAATTTTCTGCAGAATATGCCTTTAACTAATCGTTTGATATTATATCATGTAAAGTAGTATTGGGTAGTATAGGACCTACTCGTCTGCCAGGATGGGGCCCTCGTGCAGATCATAGTTCCTGATTAGAAACCCTTAGCGATATAGTATCGAATCGAGCTCAGTGGCGATCTTGTTGCAGATGTCTAGTAGAATGATCTTCGTAACTTTCTTTTCTTAATAGGGCAAAGTTAGCTGCGAGGTTTGGTTTGTTTATGACGTGATACAATGAAATCCGCAAGGAAGCTGTATTTCTGATGTCGCCTTGCCCGAATGCTAACTTCGCCATAATGGTGTTGTGGAGAGGTTTAGTTGGCCTCATTTCTGTAAGTTATCCTGATAAATTTACTCATAGTATCAAGGTATTCCTTCTCTCTCTGCCTCTCTCTCTCTCTCGCAAATCTCACTAATAATGTGTCTAAATTCACACCTTTTGGTTATATGGCAGTGAAACATTAGTCACTTTTGACTTTTGTGTGGCTGGATGATGATGATGTCATGTAGAAATTAACTAAAAATGATTTCAAAATCCATAATGCAATACAATCAACAAGAGCATTCATCAATGAGAGGAAAAAATTACGAATTAGCTTACCACAAAAGGCGCTCGTATCCACAATTCCGCATTGAATAGAAAATGGTCATACAACTGTTTGAGAAGGCTGATTAGCGCTTCCGGACTGCCAGGTCTGACTAGATCGTTAACAGAACCGTGCATGAGGCCTTTTAAGCCCAAATTTTTATCCTGTGCCATCAACGCGTTTTCCATGATGATTCCAGACAGTTGTTCAGGAGTAATACCTGGAACCCAGGCGCCTGCTTTTATAATAATTTGTAAACGAAGCCAGTTATCTAGACCATCAGACTCTTTGTAATCTACTGCAGATGATTTTCTGTTCGCAGATTGTTGAATCATCAGATTCTGATTGAGTAGCGGACAACTATAAACTACAGATGTAGGATTCAATGAGTAGCCAAGAAATCGACACATTGTAATAATCTCAACAAAAAAATGCCAGTCCAACGTTGGAGCTACGTAACGTAATCCAGATAGAGACTGTGTAAGATAAACAAAAATCGCAAAAAATGCCATTTATATTCAATGATGTCATTAGTGAGAATAAATAATAACAGACTTTGACCGGATAGCATACTTGCATTTCTAAATAGACTTTGTTTGTCGATAAATTTTCACAAACACCCACTAAGTTAAGTGTCTCTTGGTCAGTGAGGATGCACTACGCCTTTGAAAAGTGACCAATCTCATGAATAATAGTAATATAGCCAAAAGCTTTCTGGGAACCCACTGGAGTAGAATTGATAGTGACTTAACTAGCGAACTGGGATCGTTTGCGATTATACATTGATAAAGCTGGATAGAGCTATATAGCTCGTGAATTTCACCCTTCTATCTTATCTGAAAATACAAGGAAGTGAAAACACTGATATACAAAACTATCACCACACTGGTGGCTTTAGACTGTTACTTCTTTAATATCAACGGCGCAAGACTGGTAGGACAAGGTGTATGAATTATTTTCGAGCAGTGGCACAATAAAATTGTAAGATTACATTTAAAAACCAATAATCATTTTATGCAAACCAATTACACGAAAAGGCAATAGACGATTTAGAATGTTTACTTGACTGTAGTGTTGCACTGTTCTGCAAAAATCTAAACGCAAAGGGATTGAGTAATATTAAAGTTTCCCTTTCTTCCGTATATATATATATATATATATATATATATATATATATATATATATAAAGGAAGATCAGAGTTGATAGTGTGAACTCTTTCATCGGGAAAGAATCTATTAAAAATGGCCTAAGACTAATAGGCATATATATCATTAAATAGTAAAAGTTGTCTATTCTTATTGGAAGTTTTCGACAGTAAATTTCAACACGGATAAAATTAGTCTAAAGAAAGCTTGTAAATACGACACTCCAACAAAAAAGTGAATTTTGGTTATCTGAAAATAGAAAACTTGATATTAACAATTTTTCATTCAGCTCTTAATCAATGAATACTTAATTGTATAGCTTAAACGAATTTGGCGATAGTGCACAAACTTCGAATAGCATTCTGAGGCATTGCACAAATATTGCGGTATCATAACCACACGTTTTCAATCCCACTGTGACGGTGACAATGGATTATACGATAACTGGTTGCGCCGGCGGTAAAAACAACTATCTCATTTAAAGTTGCGATCATGATATAAACTCAAATCACCTTTTATATATATATATATATATATATATATATATATATATATATATATATATATATATATATATATATATATTTTTAATTATAAACTAAACAGTATAAGGAAGAAAATGCAATTCATCCAATAGATTGGATTCGTTCTTAATGGGAACATTTCACGTACCATTCGGAATTTGCCGCGGATAGGGCACAAACCCGGGTGATAATGAAGGATTGGGAGTGATTATGTGGAACTTAACGTCTGAAGAGATGCCATATAGGCTAAAACTAACGGAGAGGCCAATCAAGAAACATTAGTTATTATGTAACTTGTCAGGGCAGTTCAGCGTTCAGAGCAGAAGTCCCCGAAGCAGACGTACAAGGTACGAGCCCTGTCTACGGCAAGTTCTTAACAGCAGGTTGAGTTTCAAATAAGGACGAAAGTGGTCTACTGAACAAATTTCAGTTTCTACATCATGCAATATTTAGTTTATACTGGAAAATATGTGTGTATAAATGGATTTGTATTTATAAGAATATGGTAACCTTGATCAAATAGATGAAAACGGATGTTAAAAATGTTGTCGAACATGTAATTTTTGACCTCAAGGTAGCAACCAATAAGTTGACAACAATAACTTTGATATGATAGAATGACAATCCGCGTATTCACCTTTTCACCAAAACCCTTTTGAGATGCATTTTCATACGACTGAGTTCGTAACACACGAAGCAACGCTTGTGAGATCTGCAATAGACCACGGGTTCGACTGAATTGACGTTGAGCCAAAGCGGAAGACTTGAGTATTGCTAGAATGAGCCCCAAAATGGGTCCACTGTTTTGAATAATAAAAAATAAGATAATTAATTTTCATTTCACAAACAAGAATTTCAGTAATTTTCACTATTCTCTGAATCCTCAGTAGTAAACTCAATTTTCTAAGTCAATTAACGCAGAAGAAAAGTTTTCGAAATTAATTTGCCTAATTAGAAGAATTGCGGAAAAGGACAATAAGACTGGGCGAAGCACGCTCGCTAGTCTAAAAATTACACATAATTTTGTTTGAATTTCTATAATGATAACAACGGATTTGTATTTTTTTTTAACTGTGGATATATTGAAACAATAAAAATTATTGAAAATTCTAAACGGGAAAATAGAAACTATGCAGATTTAGTAACAGCAGGAATATCCAATAAGAAAATTAAAACTAATCCAATGTAGCCATAAAATTAAGCGATTAATATTCCGAATTTGCAAATATATGAGAAAGGCATCCCATTTATTACAAATTAACCTACAAAATTGAAAGCAATAAATATTAAAAACTCAGCCTTAAGCAAAACCGGAGAAATTGCATGAAGATAAATTACGCATAAAATTTATGGTAAAAACATTTCATGCAAAGCTAGTCACCCCTGTATTAGCATCATGGTTGTCATCATCGTCATCATAATCTTAATCAGCATCATTATCATCATCGTCGTCGTCATCGTTATTATTATTATGATTATTATTATTATTATTATTATTATTATTATTATTATTATTGTTGTTGTTGAGATCATCATTATCAAATTAATAATTATCATCATTTTTATTATCAGCGTCGTCATCATCATAATAAAAAGCAGCATAAATGTCGATAGCAACTGATGTTTCACTGCCATACAACCATAAGAAATGGCAAAAGTGAACTAATTGTGAAAAAAATAGATCGAATAAATTACAAAAATTAGTTTTAGGGAGCGATTTAAGGCGGAGATCTAGTTAATATGAGTATTTTTACCTAGACAACACACAGAAGCAAGGCAAACTATGCCTCGACACAACAACATTATGGCCAAGTTAGCTCTAAGAAAAGTAAAAATCGGCAAAACAGCTTTGTTGCGGTTTTCAACGCGTCGCTTCATAAGCACAACTAACTCTCTGCAGCTAACACTGCCAAAACATAAAAATGTATACAAAAGATTCGACTACAAATCTACAACTAGACCGCCATTGAGCTCGACTCGATATCATATTTCGCAGCGTTTCCAAACAAGAAATATGATACTCATGTGGACAATATCCTGACAAACTAGTGGGTCTCGCACTACCCAATAATGATATAGTTTATTTCAAGCTTTTCTGTCATGTCCAAATCCGTCCACCTTGTTACTAACACCAATTTGGTGCTGGGTGGGAGAATAACGCTATACTGAGGAATCAAATTGAGGGTATATGCAAAACGTGACCAAGCCAACGCGGCTGATGACGTCTTATTTTTTTGTCTAACGAGTAGCACGTGGAGATTATTCGTTGTTGACAACCTACATGTGCTACATTTCTCAAACAGCGCTGGTCGAGTGACTGCAGACATCTAAAACCATCAGTTTTAATGAGACATCTCACTAGAGTATAATAAAACTGCATGTAAGAATGCACTGTAAACACGACCTTCAATGCAGAGTGATTTACTCGCGTTTCTCCAAAAATGGCCAAGGTTCGAGAAAGCTACTCTAGCGTTAGGGATTCACATAATAACCTCGTCAGATAAATTGCCTGAGTTATACATATTGCTGCCAAGGTATGTAAAGTTGTCAATTATTTCCAGATCTTCACACGGCAGTCGCAGAGTTGGAGTGAGTGGAGGGTGATCCTGTATAAGGTTATTACACTGAAGGGGTACGAATTTCATACAGAAGACGGAAAAAAGAATTTTTTATCTATTCGAGATACCCTGAGCAGAACTTCGATTGTCAAACAATTATACGTTACCGTCTGCATTGTCTAGATCGATAATCTACCACCCAGGATAACTTTGACACCTGCATTCCGAACTTATGAATGAGTACTATTCATAACAGCAACAGTTACAAAAGTAAATTAAATATGAGAATTGAATAATCTTGACTAGCAATACTGGTGGTTGTAAAGTTGTAAGTTAATTCTTTGAAGATCTTATCGCGATCAAGACTGTTTGTGCAGAGAGTGCGTAATATATATACAAATTTGTCAGACAGGCCAAATTTTTGATAGAATATCGAATGGAACATTGCGATCCTCTCAGTCAAATATAATCGTGAAGTATAGAAAGACACCCATTGTCGGACGGCGTTACAGAAGTTGCTGTAAAATAATTTTTCTTAAGGTACAAATCTTATGTATAAAACATTGTCTTGACCGGAATCTAACCGGTTCTTCTCTAGTATGTGATTCAAGCCAAGCGCTATGACAGCGTAGGATAATCGAAGCAAATAAGGTAGATACGACTAGAGTCAATCTCATAGCATGAATGGTTACTATACGAATTACGGCGAGCTATTTTGTAGAAAAGAGACACACTTCAAGCAAGCGACAGGGTCTCCCAATTCCATATAGGACGAAAAAGGTTTGTCAACCTTCTAGAAATTATATCGTCACCATCCTTCAATAATACTGGAAGAAAATCGTCGGGATGGAAGCTTTTTAACATTCAAAGGATAAGATTACATTCGGTATCTCTAACTCTCATGGATGTCAGAGATTAACGTTCCACACTGCTGTTATAAGCATATGTTCGGTGGTCGGAACCGACGCATGTGCCAAAGAAGATTGATCTTTGAAGGTTCAGCCCTACTACAAAACGATACATTTTATCGGTTATTAGATTATCGTTACTATCGTTTATAGTTTCGCTAACTTCTAATTGTTCCGGAACTATTGCGCGAATAAGTTTGAAAAAGACATTGATTATTACCTGATATAAACGCTTAATCCATCCCATCAAAAATTCGGGTCCAAAAGGATTCAAGATCGACTTTCAGACTACGCGTAAGTTGCCTTTTTAAAACTCTAAAAGTATTATTACAAGTCGACCAGCAGGAATTTGGCGCGTAATTTCAAGGATATCCATAGATTTTACAGAGACACAATGATCGTCTCCACAGGAGCCCACAGAGCCACATAAAGTAGTACCTTCAATGTGCATAATGGAACTTACCTGTGTCCAAAGCAAATTAGAAATTTCACCATAAAGACCAGCTAACTTTGATATTAGAATATTATTATATTTTTGCTGGAAAGATGGCTGTTAGATTTTGTTTACATCCATTTCAGGTTTTTTCTTATTTATTTTTCTGGAAAACTTGAGTGCAAATCCATAATGGATAAGTGCATGGTCTGAGTCACCATACGTGTCAAAAACGAACGCAAATCCTTAATTTAACCACGCTATATGCAACTAATGGTTAATATGGCCTTTTTGGAGCCTACCGTTATTCCGGGGTTGGAGAACTCTATGTCGGGTAATGCTTTAAACTACGTTCGAAGTTTGTGCTACTTAAGCAAAATCTATGTTCCGCGCAGCCACCTAACAGTCGTTCACCAATGAGCTTAAAATTTACCTGCCACCTAACTGAAATTTTTCCTTACAAAAGCACTCAACCTCAACAAGCATGTCACACATAGTCAAGACAATATCTGAACCTCTGGCTCTGTATTTTAAAGAGCTAAGGTCGTAGTAAAGAAGCGCACATACTGTGCTTGAATCGGTAGGAAAATATGCAGATACATGAAAAAGGTAAAGCTGATTACGTTTTCGTGTACATGGGCCGCACAAAGTCTGCTGTTTACAACGCTCCATTCGACTAAACAAGCTTTAGTGCGTGGGCTAAGAACAGTAATAACGCCCCATAGGCCGGCTTCAGAAAACACATTGGAGTCAGAGGCTCGAAGGCAACAACACATAGATAAGGACGGTGAAACTAGTTCTGTATTGCTTGTAGGATCCTGTATTTCTGTTTTTGATACACGAAATACATCGATTTCTAATTTATCCAACGTACGTTCGATACTTTCTTGTTGTATAGTTTGTTTCATTATTCGCAGATTAAATGCGCTTCCGTCAAAACCTAACCTAGGTTCAATGAATAGCATTTAACTTGAAATATTTTCGATATTTAGCGAGCCGATATTGGCTCAGTGATAAGATTAACACCCACCATATTAATAGCAACTGAAAGAGCGTAATTGCTAGATAGAGAAGGAAAATAGGCCGAATCGAGGATGAAATTGCCTGCAGCAGCCTGATTTCGCTTATCCATCTAGCAGAAGCCAGCTGACAAGGCAAATATTATTATCCTGCGCAACAAAAAATGCAGTATGGATTTATTATAGTTCGCATTGTTCATATATATGTATGAGTTGTAGAAGAACACTAAGTAGCCTATTCCTAGTGCGAATGATTTTTATTCAGAGTTTGTCCTTTCTTAGATAGTCTGCCAATCATGTCTCATGAGCACTATGTGCCCAGATGCTATAAGCAAAATTTTTCTTACGTAGCCGAAACCTGCCATTCGTGTCTGACACGCTTGCTCGTCACTATTAATTTAACACCAACGACTAATGGATGTTTCCAATTAAAAAAATAGGCTACATACAAGTCTTACGACCAGTTAGGCGCTGTTTTCTATTAATGCGGCCCATGTCATGTTCTCAGAGGTAGGACGGGGTATTTTGGACTTCTGGAAGGTCACTGAACACAAAACGATCGACGAGGACGAGATGCGAAAATAACGGTGAATTTTAACAATGCGGTAGGTCTGTCATCACTATTCAGCCGCAGTTGTTCGATCTCACAGACAGTTTGACAATGCACTGAAAACGGCCCACAAAATAGACTGAACTAACATCAAGACATTTTAATTTTAAGGTTTGGCTTAGAATGCCAGACACAAATGTTCTAGTTAAATAATGAACCACCTAAATAAAGCCAGTGAATTATACTTAACTGAATTGCGTGTGTCAAATTAAAGAGATGTTACAGGCCATGGGTATTTCATATTATGTAAACCGGAAGCTTTACTGACTATATACATTAAATGAGTAACACCGTTGCATATAGGCTTCATGTTTTAAATTGTCATAGTATAAGCAATAATTTTCATGCAATATAATGACGAGTTTGTGTACAAGCTAAAACAGGCAAAACAGTTTAAATGAAATCAGTGGTTGGAATTAGGGTTGCCTGTGTTATTAAATTGATGCTGGTTGTTAACAGCGCCACTTGCAGTTCAGGCTTCTAAACAATAGTTGCTTACCAAAGAGAAAACTACGACCTAATAGATGTAATCAGTTGTAAACCAATATATATATTTACGCATGAGGTTGCCCCATTGCAAAAGTATTGAATCAGAAGATATGAAATATACATAAATATTGTGGGTGAATTCCCGTTCAACAATTTGCTTTCGTATTTGCATAATGACCAAAGAAAGAAAAATCTCATCAGTAAACGTTACGGACGGCAGTTCTTCTGATGTGTACACATTAATAATAAATATAAAGGTGACTACTTAAAGGTTGCACACTTGATTTGTACAATTTGTATCACCACCCATGCACCCAATAATAGTTCAAGAAAGGACCATCACTAGAGTTTGCTAAACACAAATAATTAATTAACCTGGCATTTCAAATATAACTGAATGAAAACTGTCTCAAACTACGAGCAGCCTGCAATTTCCAATCACTTACAAAAGAGGTTTCACACAAAGCGACTATAACATGTCTGACATTTACGCAGTCTAATATATTTAGCATGAATTATTTACCAAGTTTACTACGCAACCGTCAAAGAACAGCAAAATCGGTAAGCGATTAAAAAACACAAGCTAAAAGAAATTTTAAAAACGGATAGCTAGTAAGACCCATTCGTGTTTATTACAATATGAAAGCTAAACATATGAAATACACACTCTTCTTCCATAACATTACGAAAGCAAAATCAATTAATTCTTTATCAAATGTAAATGAAAAGGAATATATATATATATATATATTTAATGCTGGCCCTTTCATAGGTATTTTTACTTCTATATTTATAAGAATGGATTAAACTCTATATCTAGTAATGCAGTTAAAGACAACTTCTGCACACGTAGTTAAATAAGACTCATGTTCCCTTTAGTTCAATCAATCAATTTTATCGGAAATATTTCTTCTTTTTTATATACATTCTGGGGTTTCATTTGATTATGTGGGTGGCAACAAATCTGACTCAGCTAAAACAAGAAATAGAAGTAAAACCGAATCAGATTTGTTGCAATCCACATAATCAAATGACAACCCAGAATGTATATAAATGAAAGATTGTAGTGCAGAAGTTTAGTATTCTAGAAATAGATAAGCATTATCCACTTTGCTATTAATGTGTTTTCTTCCTAATTATATATATATATACATATATATATATATATATATGTATACTAATTTAGATTTTTTGGTTAGCCTTATGCTACCCTGTCCTACCTTTCTTAAAATTTTAACAAAAAATATATAATTAGTTGATTCAAACCTTCGCGTGTATGCCTTTTTCGTTTGTACCCGAGCAAATTCTAGGAAAAGCTTAGTAACGGTGTACATCCAATTTATCCGTTAAATTTGCATGTGTACAGCACTGTATATACAAGAACATACGTCAGATAACATACGTCAGAACAAAATTACATTACAGGTTTATAATATATTATTTCTGGTTTAGGCTATATGTATGTAGGATTAAAAGATTATATTCAAATGCGTCCTTTCAACTAACATTTTTTGTTTTGATAGTTACTTCATGCCTAAAATTAACGCAAAGTATGTGTGGACGTAGGATTTAAAAAGTCAAGATAAAAATATACTTAAAGGAATGAATACTTCTGTCAGCAAAACAGTATTGATTTAGCATAAGTTTTCTAGTCATTACTGAGTGTGTGGTGATAACGATGATTTAAATAATGTTCGGGAGCTTTCGATAGCTATCAATCTTATACTTGATTAGAGATCATACACATAATAAAATCAGCATTTACACATACATTTTGGATTCGCTAACGCATCGTAAAACACGAGAGTGAGAAAATTGGCAGAGTTCTAATCACAAAAGTTCATTTTCAGACTGAACTAAAAAGGCGAAAATCATAATAAAAAAGTTGAGCTTAGCTCCAAAATTTATATTCAAATTACGAACACAGCTTTCCGAAGGTTTTCTCAAATTTAATAACAATAAAAAACAGACTTAATTCATTTCAGTACAAGGTGTTTACCAAAATAAATCAACTGTCGGTCACACGTAGTGACGCGTCTCATGTGACTAACGGTTGAGTTTCAATGTTTTACGATTTGCTATATACAATTAGATTGATGTTTATCACAAACACGCAAATTTGATATAAAGAAATGCCCTAGTTAAGTACAAGCGATTCACACCTAACGTGCTTCTACATATAATGTACTGAAAAAGTATTGCATCCACGCGTACGAACAAAAAAGTAAAAAATAAATGTCGCTTCCGTTATAATTTTCACTAATGATGCAAAAGAATAAGGTATAATTAAATGAGCAACGTAAATCAAATTTAGCAAAAAATATCTCAACGTCACTGAATATCAATTAAGCAGCCGCCATTTCTGCATATAAATCAAACGCATGAATACTTTAAATGGTTGTGGCAGCTCTGCAACAAAAAACATCGCGGAATAAATCAACTTTTGATTTACGCTGGCCCTTAAGTGCAAATAAATCAATACATACATGCATACATACATACATACATACATAAATACATACATACATAAATCCATTTATACTTACATTCAAAAATAAATAAACATAAATAAATACATAAATACATGCATAAATGCCTGAATTCATGCATTCATACTTACATACATACATACATACATTTATACATACATACATACATACATACATACATACAGACACACACATATATAAATAAATAAATACATACATACATACTTGCATAAATACCTGAATTTATGCATTCATACATACAAACATACATACATACATACATACATACATACATACGTACATACACACGTACATACATATATGCATACGTGCATACATACATACATACATACATACATACATACATACATACATACGTACGTACGTACATACATACATACATACATACATACATACATACATACATACATACATACATACATACATACATACATACATACATACATACATACATACATACATACATACATACATACATACATACATACATACATACATACATACATACATAAAACATACAAACATACATACATACATGCATACATGTATACATACATACATACATATACACTAGTTTTTTCGCATAAAGCCATCAATACAGTTAGTTTTTATTGCTGAAACGATCGCTGTTGAATTTCTATATTGAAATTTCTGACCTGACAACCAGCGGTAATAGTAGCATGAACATTTGCTGTTCTAATGTAATAAATCCATCACCTCGTTTCATGTGAAACCTTGAGTGTGGTTTAATGACGCAGTAATACTTGGTGCTAAATGAGGAATGACGGAACGAGGGCAAGCATGCTAGACATAAAGGGAACATTTCGGTTGCTTAAGGAAGCTTTGGCCAGTGACGTCTTCATTGGTAGACTATCTAAGAGTAGGTATACACCAAACACAAACCATCCGCAATAGAAATGGGCGACCTTGTGTTCTTTTACAGCCCATATATATCTATGAAAAATATTAACTATAATAAATCTGCTTTGGCTCAAGCGTCGCGTAGAAAAAAAGGTCGCATTACCTGCTGAGTCAAGCAGAATAAATAAGAATTAATCTTAAATAGATGTTGGCGAAGCTCGAGCAAGCGTCTTTACGATAAAATATAATTATTTTGTGAAATCAAAGTTAACTGGTCTTGATGGTGAAAATTCGAATTTACTTTGGACGAAAATAACTTTCACTATGCACAATGCAACTCTTGAAGTATGTGGCATTGTAGACTCATGTGGGCATGATCATTGAGTTAATAATTGATTCTCGAGGCGAACCGCAAAATTCCCGCCAGGCCGGCTTTTAATAATGCACGTAGAGTTGTAAGATGCCAACTTAAGTGCGGTATAAAAGTTGATTTCGATTCCTTTCGGACCACAAAGGCCGAAGAGATGAAATAAATGTTCGAGTCAAGTAATAGCCGATATTTGTTCCAACTTTTTCACGCAACAAGCCGGAAAAAAGTAAACGCTAACGAAATTATAAATGATAGTAACAACAATCTAATTACCGATAAAATGTATCGTCATAATAGGAGAGCTGAACATTTCGAATATCAATTTTTTTCAGCACTTGCGTCAGCCGTTATCCCTGAAAGTACGCCTGTATCAACGATGTGGAACATTAATGTCGAGTACTAATGAGAGCTAGAGATAGGGAAAAAAAGCTTCCGACTCTCGGTGATTTGCTTCAGAGTTTATTTAAATGTAGTTGCAACATTTTTACTGGAGTGCTGATCAAATATTTTCATGCCAGACAGAAGAAGGAAATATGCCAACCACCATTCCTATCTTCAAAAAGGCAATCGTAATTCGTATTGAGTTTGGCTCCAGTCGTATCTACGTTATTTTCTACTGTTAACTTACGCCGTCTTAGTGCTTGTTGTGAATCCCATGCAAGAGATGTATAAGCCGAATACTGGTCAGGACGAGGATGTACAGATAATATTTTTACCTAAAGACGATATTTTGAACAGCGACATGTGTCACGGTGTACCACAATATTCGTTTATCTAGACTTCAAGGTTATATTTGATTCAAAAGAACTCCGTGTTCTATTCGATTTCCTTCTGAAAAGTGGCATACAAACCAAATATGTAAATATTATACAGTCTCTACATAAACAATTCTGATTGAGATAAGGTCTACAACGAATTGACACAGACCTACTTCCAGCAGTGATGCTCGTTGAAGATATACACTGTCCCCATTTTGTCTTAATTTTGTAATAGATGCTGTTATGATTAATACTCTTCCGCATTTTCAAGATGCAGGCGTCAAAGTTCTCCCGGGCGGTATATTACTCGCCCTTGATTATTCAGACGATATTTTATCATTATTCGACAACTGAGAATATCTTGAATACGTTATCAGTTGATTGCCGTATGAAATTAACACATTTTCAAAGTAAAATACTTATATAGTATCACCCACCACTCACTGCAACTCGGCGACAACAAAGTGAAGATCTGGACGTAGTTAACACGGTAACATTTTTTGGTAGCTTTATAATAACTCAGGTAATGCGACAACGGGATGAAAATGAGAATGGCGATAGTCAGAGTAACTTTCTCCCATCTTCGCCATTGATGGAGAAACGTCAGCTTTTCACTATGCCTTAGAGGACGTGTGTTTAATGCATCTGTACGTGCAGGCCTATTATATGTTAGTAAGACTTCGCTCTATAGAGTTGATGATTTTCGATTCTTACAGTCATTCGACCACGTATATGCTTCCAACAACGAATAACCAACGATGACATCCGTAGACGTATTTTTGAATCAGTCAACTTGTGCTCCTCGTTAGAAAAACAAACAAGGCATCATCAACTGCGTAGACCCGGACACGTTATGCGTATGCCTACAGAGCTATTACACCGTACATCATTACTATCCTATCCTGGACTAGACCATAATGCTGACCATTGTGGACCAAATTTTATATGGCAGAAATAACATTCAAATTGGGTAGAATTGAACCTGCTCACCTGCTAGAACGGGGTCCACTTGCGCATCATAGTTCTTGGTAGGAAACTTTGTGTAATATGGAATCGAGTCGAGCTCAATGGCGACCTAGTTGCAGATTTCTAGTGGATTCATCTTCGTAACTTTCGTTTCTTAGTTGAGCAGATGTAGATGCATGGTTTGTTTGGGATTATCACGCCATACAGCGAAAATCGCAAGGAAGCTGTATTTCCGATATTGTCATGCCTTAAAGCTGACTTAGTGTTGTGTAGAGGTATATTTGTTATATATTTTTTCTCCTCATGGAAGTGTAGCATCAAATACTAACGACTTTTGTATTGCTGTCCGTGATTATGATGATGAAATACTGTTATTCCCACTAAGAATCAAATAAATAACTTGGAATCACACGTTACCAGGGTCACCAGCAATGAGTAACCTACTTTTTAAGAGTAAATTCTATCATGAACAATGCTAGTGCTCGTCGGATGCAACTATAATCGTCAAAAGGAGATACTTTTGAATGCTTTACTAAGTATCACCAAGGTTTGAAACCTTCCACCAAACTAGCCTACACAAGCTCTACAAAATTATACGAGAAAGGCGGATGGCGGCCATAGTACAGCATTACTGCACCTTAGGCACACAATAAGCGACAAATGTAACCAGTCCCCAATAGTCCAGTAAAAATGTTAAGTTAATGTGGTCAAGTTTCACCAGGCATGTTTAAACAGTCTAGCCTGTGTCAGCTCGCCTAATAATTACATTTCACTCTGTTAGAGTATACATAATGGACGTATTTAAAACACGTTTGCGTCAAACGTGGCAGAATTTATTTTAAACATTTAAGCCATGTGATATGAATTAAACATTTACACAACAACTGAAAACGATAAAAATCCGTTTTTATTTTATAAAATTGTATAAGAAATTGTCGGTAAATTCGTCAGTGCACATGACTAACGGCAAGTTTTCCATGTTGATTGCAACGAGTTAATTTATCTGAGATCGGCTCGCAAATCTGATTTAAATTATTGTCCCCCATAGTTGCAATTGAAAGCTTAGATAACAATTTTAAGACTATAAATTTTTTGTGTTATTAAACTAAAAGATGAAATGCTACAAGCAGGTAATAAGGTAGAGAAATCCACGGCAACTAAGCATATCGCTTGCTAAAATAATACTCCAGAGTAGATGGAATTCAGTGCTTTTATTAAAACAGAAAACGGAACAATAATTTGAATTACCGAAGCCAGCAATTGTGACATATCCCAACAAAACCTGAATAAAAGGCATTTTTGCAAAACCTAAATAAAGATTTATTACTCTGCGAATGTGTGTGTGCTGGTATTTCGTTGTCCTATGTTGCGCAGTGATGGTACTGAAATGAGGCTCCGAAACGTAGCCAGAAAAACAAGATTAGATCGAATCTCCTTTCCAGTGGTTAGTACGACTCGTGCGGAAGCCTTCGAAGTATGGGGATGAATCAGCAACCAGCCACCATTAAGGCGAACTCAGCGTGTACTTGAATATCTGGATCAATCGGATCATTGCAGACCTAAGAGTGCAATTCGACCACCCACGAAAGAAAATCGTAATGCGTTAAATGTATTTTTGAGTCTAGACAAGCCACCGTGCGTACGCTCTCTGAAGTTGTTTAATATAAACATAAACACACGTGATTTTTTAAAAATTAATTTTATAAAGCTAATTATTTCTCACTTCCTTATCAGTTAAAATTCATTTACAAATCAGAATTTTGCGACGGTTCGTACCTACTGTAACCCGAACAAAATTTATTAAAATAACTGTACAAATCAAGAACACCATGTCATGCACTGCATATCATTTTCAATTTGAAACAAATAACTTGAGAATATAATGACAAATTTAAATTTGAAAATCTGAAAGTTTTTATAGTGCTTTTAAATGTGCAATAAAGGTAGCTTACGCCATTGATCTTAATGTCAGAATTGACGCCTGGGAAGAATCAACACTGATAGCGATATCCTTATCGTCATACCTTCCATTTTCATTGTCGTGTTTTGTTTCACCGCCAGACACTATCTCTTTTTCACCATTGTACCGAGATATGGGCAGCGAAAGTCGTTGGAATAAAGGATATAAAGCAGATATACCACCGAGACTGTGCAACGCCTCATGGAGACTTGTCTGCTTAATAGCCTGAACATTCTATGAGCAAAAATAATTGATGCGCAAAATGTAGATATTTATATTAATTTCTAATAAGACATCAATCAACTATGCAAATAATACTAAAAATTTAGATCTTCATTCTCAATCTTATGGTAGTGAAGAATTTTACGAGCACAAAATAAATTGCCTTATTAAAATATATCTATAGATTGTTAAAAAAATGCGAAATTCTATGAAATTCATACTTGAAGATAAAAAGAAAGCTTACGAGAACTAATGAGTGTTTATTTCCCAGTTAATCCCCAACAAGCTAAAAATGAATAATATAACATATTTTCAAGAAAAAAACACAAATGCAAAACGTAGAGAGAGAAAGAGAATTTTAAATAGAGAAAAATCCCATCATTTATGTTTATTAATTTTAGTTCAAGCTCAATTCTTGTACATGCCTTTCCCGCTGGAATAAAATGAACTGCAATTTGTTAATATAAAGCGCTATATAAATTGAAAATTCATTTAAGTCTGCGCATCTAGCATACAACCTGCTAGCAACATCTGGTAAACACAAGTGCGAGGTTTCAATTTGCCACGGACAAAATATTCCAATGGTCTTTCACTCTATTCTTTCGAACGATTGGCCTGCATAAGCTGATCGACAGCGTGTGCATTTATCTCGATGAATAATATTCGCAATCGACAACACGTTTTCTCTTAATTGCTGGTAAAGTCAAATGAGCTACGTTTTATAAAATTCACAATAAAACAGCATTAAGGGAACGTGTTAAAGCCGAATTTAAATTTATTCTTGGTTAGGCGAGAAGCAGCGCCCCCATCAAATGTAACGTTCATATAATTTACATTTTTAACAATTGACTAAAATAATTTCTCCGGATAGGCATGAGACATCAAAATATATTTTTTTGAGAAAATCTGTAATAGTTCAAATCTACACTAATCAATTTGTCATTTCTTGAAAGATGGCCACGAAACGTTGCACAATTATGCTTAAATCGGGCTCAGCTGCAATAAATTAAATACAAGATTCCTTCCTCTATTTCACACTATCTCCTCGCTTCGATTTACCGTTTCCCTTCTTCGAAACAGTATATGTTCGTTTAGTCTTATTTATTGAGAAATTAAGGTACAAATATTTATAGATTAACAGTCACTATTTACGCGAATTATCATAATTAATATTTATGATTGCGAGCTTGATATAAACACCACCCTGATTACATATGCATTTGTAAGTATTAACTAAGCATTGTATAATGAAGCAAAGGAAATTCATGCATTGGGACCTCATTACGTACTGTTCAGAATTTGCAGCGTACAGGGTACGACCCTGGGCACGTCTGTTTCGCAATCTGGTGCGCTAACCACTGAGCCAAACTGCCGCACACTACACACAATTTTCAGTTAAATACGAACTAACGTTTCTTGGTTAGAATTTGCCTTATGTGGAGTCTTTATAGCATCTCTTTAGCTCTAACCATCCCCAATCTGTCATTGTAGAACAGATACAGTGCTACATGGGTAACTAGTATTAACATGAACACATAAATAATTAAACAACCATTGGTTGCGCAGGTGGCGATAACAATTACTTTAACTCAATGTTGTGATCTTGCTAAAAACACCTGACTCATCATGTACAGGCATTTATCAGTATAAACTAAGTATTTTATGGTGTAGAAAAGGCAATTCATAAAGTAGACCGGTTTCGTCCTTAATGGAAAATCTTCAAGTACTATACGGAATTGTGCCACTGAAGAAGCTCAAACCCGTGCAATTGTTTTGTAGACTTGACTATATCCGCTCCACTTTCTTTCCGGTCATTCTGTTGCAAAAAGCTGCCAGACTTAATGAGACAATGCCGTTGTTCTCGTGAAAACAGAGCAAATGGTAATTTTCAGTTGGTTCAAACGCTGGTCATCACTAACTTCATGCATTAAGTGCCATTTAAGCAGGACAGGATATTATCATATGGTGTCTCATCACGTACTGGCCAGAATTTGTCCGCTGATGTGTTCCCTATAGGGATAAAACGGTCTACTGGATGAATTAAAAAATAATTGATTGCGTGGGTGGTGGTAACAATTCTTTAAATCAGGTTTGCGAGCTTGAAGTAAACACCAATCCAATTGTATTAACCAGTCGTCGCACAACATAACAAAACAACCGCCAGTCGAAACACGTCAGTACTATCACAAGAGCAGAATTTTCATGCAAAATGTGAAACTAAGCTTTATATGAGCTGGCGTTTAAAAATTTGGTAATGTTATACACGAATAGTTGCTATAAACCAGACTATGCTTCATAAGAAGAGAAGGCCAACTTACTCCCATCAAAAGAGCATGTGGAGAGTGTAAGAAAGAGCCAGAACCTCCTCCGCCCGAAGCTGGACTTGGCACAACAGATGATAATCTTCTTTGCGATTCTGTCGTAGTGTCCACACTGTTATTGATGCTGTGTACACTGGTGCCACTATTTGTAATAACTCCAGCTGCAGATAACGCACTGACCATGAGAGTCTCAACAGCGGAGCCCGCAGCACTTGCCATTCCAGACACGACACTAGATGCCACATTGCTCCCAACTCTAGATAGAGTACCACCCTGGCTGCCACTATTAGAAATGGCACCTCCACCAATGCCAATACTAGAGATACCGCTGCTGGTGTTAGACAACTGACGTCGGATTGGCGTCTGATCGAGACACAACTGACTTTCCAGACAAAATGGCGAATATACAAAAAGAAGACAGGCCGCCAATCGACTTGGTCCGCCAGTCAAAGCACTCGAACTAGCAGTCAAACTAGCAGCAATGCCTGATGCCGAAACACCAGTGCTGTTATTGTAAGTTCCTTGTGGATTATTGTAACCGACCGACGGTGATATTCCATTGACGTTGGATACAGCAGTACCGACACTGGCATTGCCAATAACTCCACCTTCATAAATGGCCTGCCTAGCAGACTCGGAAATACTTATCATACCTTGTAATTCTGAGTCAAACCTGAATTGACCCTTCAAAAATTTAAAATATTCAAACACGCGTTTATAGAAAACCAAATATCAAATATTATACTTGTAAGAAGAGTCCACATTTTTAGCATAAGGATCCTAAAAGAAAATAGGTGTCATTCCAATAAATGTAAAATGAATTTTGACCGAGTTAATTCCATGAACGACTGGATATTGCACAATTAACTGATTCTTATTTTGCTCACCCGGAGTTGTACTAGCCTTGACAACATTCTTTTGTGAAATATTCCGATAATCGTTATCGAATATATTCGTCGGTTGACGTCACTCATGTGGACAGGTATCTATAACCGTTAATCATTCAGTTAAGTATAACTGTATGCACATCTAAGTGAGAATACAGGTAATGCATGTTAATTTCTCTGTGTACGCATCAGACTCAAATTGTCGAATTAATTGTATGCATGAGGCTTACAAATTATCGCTCTTGAGCAGTTAGTTAGCATTGTCCTTGCAATGAGAAATCAAGTACTCAATGTCAGAATCACCAGTTATGGTGGAACAAAAGCGATACAAAATTCAAACTGTAGTATTTAAACAATACCAGGATTAAATTAAATTACCAATTGCAAGATAAAATTAATAAAAAAATATCTAGTCATGTATATGTTTATCTGATCCAATAAAATTAATTTATAGTGTAAATCATTTCCAAGACTGAATCGTGCATTCATCGCATCCTAATAGCTGCTAGTGCTACGCTCAAAATTGAATATAGCAGTTTGACAATCATTATGGTGTTCATAATGTCACCTCCCGACATAATTTTATCAGTTTCTCCAATTAATCTCCTTCTTCTGTTATGATCGTATATCGAGGTGTGTCGAAAATCATTCCAGTTAATCTCCGGATATGCGGAACCCACTGAATTACATGCAAAATCAGATCTATTACAATGTATATATTTACATGCAGTTCTATTGCCCCTCCCCCACCTTTCTTGCCTTAATTTGGCGCACGATTTCAGCCACATGCACGAGAATAAAATAATTGCATCATATTTCCTAGACCCCATCAGTATCTACAGATTCAATTTTCTCTCGTCTCATAGTTAACTATATTCACCAGCTAAACCATTTGAAAAGTATACTTTAATGCGTAATAAAGGAAGTATGAGTATAATCTTATCCCGGAACTAAGAAACTAAAGCATATATACGTTGATGAGTGATGCTCAATAGTAAAACTTCTTTCATATTTAACAGATTCGTGAACTTAAATTGAATGTTACACTCTGGGCTACGGCATCATTTTTTATATTATTGAATAAACATTTTATTCTCTTTGGGCGGGACAGCGTCTTTTTCTTATATGTGGCACCATGTAGCGAGGTCGATTCGTCATTAAGAATCATATTATTGAATAAAAAAATTAGTACCTTTCAGCATCTACCTCTGTATTATTCGAATGTTCGTACACACTCTCATTGTACACACACTTATCAATTGGAACCATCGTTTTTTTCTATAACTCACATTCAAACATGAAACTGGTCGGTATAAACTAATATCTGAGACGCCGAATCGCGTAATTTGGCCTATATTTGTCTTCCTCGAGAGTAAAAATAGGCATAGCAATGTATTATTTGCATGCAACTTGGACAAAGTTGCGCTGTTTTAACTGCCTCTGTAATCGTCTTACTCTTTGTAATCTCTCAATCTCAATAGTTGAGCTTAAACACTGGCTAAACATTCAGCTGGCTAAGATTAATTTGAAAAAATATTACAGGATAATTTACGGCTAAACCAAAAATATCTATGGGAGGCCAGTAAATGTCAGAATCGAACAATATTTCATCGCGTATAATTCTGATTTTTGGTTTCTGTTAAGAGTAGTACACCAGTCAGCTCTATACATATAAAATCGTCAGCAAGCAAAAACAGGAAAGCAAAATAGATCTAATCATTAGCATAAACACACACTTTCCGCACTCCTTTCTACAGAAACGTCATAAACTGCTATTAAATCTGCCAGTTAATGATAAAATCTGGGCTATTTAATAAAAATTGATCATTTTTACATTATTCGTTTCTATTTTGTGAGATAAGCTGTCGGCTTATGAAGACACTTGTCATGAATGTGGAAATATTTAGTAAGAAAAGGTAGACAAAAATACGTAAAATAATGTTACGTAAAGCAGAGATCAGTTTATTGTTCTATATACTGTCACGCAAAAAGCTATTATAAACGATAATTCAGTACGAAGTATGACTAATTTATATAATCTAATGAATCACCAAGATCATTTGAAAGGATAATATATAATTTAATATAGAACAAATTAAGTTTCAAATGGAATTCTTATCATATCTATAAAGGCTATGTCAATCAAACCTACTGAAACTGTTTATTAACTTAAGAAAACTCTCAAAGATTTACTTGAGAAACTATCTCAAAGAATTTTATGCAGGACATTGTAATAAGAACCCTAGTTAGCTGCACAATACTACGTATAAGAGGAAAAAATTAAAAAATAAAATGCTTGACTGGTATCATTTGAATGTTTGCGCAGTGTGAGCTTTAAATGTTGAATCTCCGCGATTTGGGCTCGCGGGCTGTGGCTTTGCACTATCAGTTTCGCAAAGATCCGATTGATCCCAATTTCCCTGTACGCATCGAGTTTGTCTTCTTTTAGGCTGGGTGCGGATTCGTCCTTTTTTTCCGAAGGCTTCAACATCGTTCATACTAACCACTGGAAACGAGGTACGTTGACTGGCAATGTTTAGATATGTCATTTCCCATATCATCATCAGGCCTCTAATCACACACACACACAGTACAATGCTCACAATAGCAGATTTAAGTAAATGTGGTAACCTCGTTCCGAAACAGTTTCATTTATATTTTAGTTTTTTTGACTCACCAATGGTTATAAACAAAGGGTAGTCTGGCACTTAGCTGCATATGCATAGAGCACATGAAACACCTCCAACAATTATATATATATATATATATATATATATATATATATATATATATATATATATATATCTCTCTCTGACAAATAGCAGACCAACCCTTACCTCTAGGTTGTAAAATAATTTACAACAATTGTGCTTACACATTGTCGTTAACACATTCGTATAGGTGATTCTGCTGTTCAACTGTCCCACATTACTTGACAAATATATGGTACATATAGTGCGTAGTACCAGCTCCAACCTTTGGAGTCGCCAGTAAGCACAAAACGACGTGACTTTGGTTTGTCCTTTTTGTCTTATTGTTTGTGCTTATATATATATATATATGTCATATATATATATATATATATATATATATATATATATAGTGGATTCAGCTCAACTTACGATAAGTAATTGATTAAAATATTTAGGAATTCAGAAATTTATGATGTTTAAATTTACCACTGATTTGATTGCTTATGATATTATATTTAATTGAATTAATGTTTCTAAAATAGAATTTTATGGGAATCACCATAAATTGCGTACATATAATTTGAACATGGCCATTTAGATTGAGAAATAGCCAGGAAATTGGCTAATTGCCAAAGAAGTTAATACAGCGCAATTTGCATCATGGAAAAAGTTGGCGAAACATGGATTTCGATCAACCACTATTGATCTATCATGAAAGGAGAATCAAAAAAGTCTGGATTAACAATTGCAACATCTCAAAAATGATAATCTATTGAAATATGCAAAGCAGATACAAATGGATTATCGGTTCGGGTGAGCTAGTCTAATTATAATTAGCGTATGTATAAATAGAAAAATAATGCAGAGAAACGTAATAAGATTAAAAAATACTCAACTATTTGGTTATACGATAAAAATGGAGCAATTAATCAATGATAGGTCTGATGATGAATGAGATACAATCGTGTCCAGGGTTCATACTAATTATTTTTGATGTACAACACTCCCCAACATACAAAATGTCTACGTTTCTGTGTTACCAAATAAAATTATTCTAATACTTCTTAAACCACAAATTGATGAATTGCTATCATTTATTTGAGATATGCATTAGACCTAACCTAGACAAAAATGCGAGTTTGACCAGTTAAGATATTCATACACAAACGCCGGTACCTAAGGCACTGGAATTTTTTCGAGTTTTTCTTGTTGATCTTCTGTTAATCTTAAAATGAATATCAGAATTAAGCGCATCATGAAATTGATAAGCATATTTATGTCTTTTAGTTGTTTAATATTAATGAAGAAATTTTATAAACAAATTATAGGTGTCCCAGTGGAACAACCAGTGTGAGTTACCATAGAAAACATCCCTAAGCATTACCAGTAAAAAATGTTAGATAAGACGCTTTTGAGGCTAAATTTTAATATATTGATTATCACGGTGGTGCAGATAGGATAAACGTTTAACGCTTAATTAATCGGGTAAGTGAACTCAAATTCACGAATTAGGAAGGGTTACAAGGCAAATTATCGTTTATAGAAGGAATACATACTCAGGTATCAGTCAAATTATCAGATTAAACTCTATGTATCAAATGGAAATTGGTATCTTAAAATTAATGACACATAGAAGCCATTCATTAGCAAATATTAAACATAGGAAAATGTCATTAAACAAACTTCATGAAGTATTTAGTCCTCATTGTTACCATCTTAGGTTAATAGAAATAACGATGATAGATTTTTCAAATAAATTTAATTATAAGTAAAAGAACTTAAAATCTGAAAGAGGGAATGAGGATCAGAGAATCTTGATATTACTATATTTCAAACTAAGTATAAAATTAAGAATCAAAGCATTCAATCAATTCATTCTAGCTTTTTTAAGACAATCCATTAACCAAGGCAGCAAACTTCAGAAATAAATGGATAAACTTGAACCATAAGACCAATAGGATAGATATGAAACCCTATGAAAAGATTTTAATCTCATGTATCTAGATGAAAAAATGCACTAAGTTAAGGTTATCACAGGGGAGTAAAGGGCGACATGTAATTATGAGCATCTTTGTAGACGTCATTCAGCGGAGACTAGATTCACTTGGATTAAATAGGATTAACATAAATGATAGTCGACATCTAACGATATTCTGTCAAGACAGAATAGACAGTTTGACTAGGAAATCTATTAGAATAAATTCGAGAGATGTCAACAAGAATGAAAAAAGTTGGAAATTTGATAGACTCCACTCGGAATATATAGCCTTTACTAATGTTAGAAAACGACGACTTCATAAATAAGGTAATTACAAATATGGTTGTAAAGTATACATTTAATTGTACGGCTGATTCAAACAACGCAGTCGATGAGGTTTGTAATGCACCAGACGAATCAGAGGCAATAGATCACAAAAGTTATTGTGACGTAAGTAGCGAAATATTATCAAGCACGAAAATTCATTTACTTCTTAAGCGGTCTCCTCATTCCACATAACACGAAAATTTTCATTAAACGCACCACAAATTTTGTCACTACCATTCTTAAAATAGATCTTCGAGACCTGCAGCTTTGCGACGTTTATGAGAGGTTTGTATCTCGTACTTTTAACTCCGATAGTTATTCGAGATTAACGTTTGACACTTTTGATACAAGCATGCTATCGTGAATCGGCACAGAGACAGCTGCCAAAGTAAGTTGATCTTTGTCCAGCACTCCTATCAAAACGATACCTTTTAGCTTTGACTTTAGGAAATCCTCAATAGTGTTATCGAAACGACGGTTGTTCGAGATTGATTACATCTATTTGGGGTTTATTCTTATTTATTTTTCCGGAAAACTGGAGTGTACATCTACAAAAGATAAGTTTATGGTCCGAGTCGACCCATGTGTTCCAAAACGAACGACAATCCTGGATGCAACTACATCAACTATAAATAATTACTACATGATCTATTTGAGTCCACCGTTGTCGAGGGCCGGAGAACGCCACGTGGCACAACGCCATATACTACGTCTCAAGTTTTGCTACTCAATTTTAATATATGTCACGGGCGGCTATCCAACCGTCGCTCACCAATATCGTTGCGCATAGAGTCTAATGTAGATGAAATTCTGTTTCGCTTAAGCGCCCAATTTGAGTATTCATGTCATCTATACCCAAGATGATATCTGAGTCTCTTGCTCCACTTAGTAGAGAACTTAGGTTTGGGTATAAGTTGCGCTTGCTGTCGTCTGTGCTACAATCGTTAAAGCATATGTAGATAAAACTTTTAAAAAATTTTGATTAAGATTTCTTAGGATTAGTCCTAGTTGACGCCTTTAAGCGTGCCACAGAATGTTGGCTCTTTACAGGGCCCCTTTTGTTAGACAAACTTAATTTGTTGAGCAAAGAATAATGCCGTTTTCTCATTAACAGCTTGAGATAATTCCATGGGCCTAGAGGTTTAAATCCAATGGCGCATAAATAAGGATGATGCAACAAATTTTGTTCTATTCGTAGGATCCCTATTTTTCATTCGGATACGCAACATATATCAATTTCTAATCCATCTAACGTACGTACTAGGGCTTTTAGATTGCAATGTTTTAAATTTCCAGTAGTTAATGCATTGATGCTAAAACCCAACTTAGTTTAAATAAATGATAGTTTAATTGAACTATTTGCTCTATCTGACAATACGACATAGGCCTCAGTGACTTCATCAACGCCCACCATATTCATAGCATTTAAGATTTTAATTTTTGTAGTAAAACGAGAAGAACAGTGCAGGAAATGAGATAATCTTGAAAGGATGGCGTCTTCAGTAACCTGACTTCGCTTATCCACCCTACACGAATTAGAAGATAAAACGACTCAGATTTTTCCGCGTGATGGCTGATGCAGTGTATATACATTATTGTTCGTATTAATCGTGGTTATATGTCGCCCATTCTTAGTATGGATGGTTTTTATTCAATGCTTTTGCTCTCTAAGATGGTTTGTCGTTCAAGAGTGGTGGGCACAATTTACTCATGCTCAAATGGACAAAGTTGTCTTTAGTAGCCGAGACTTGTTCATCAGGTCTAGCACGCATGGTCTCATTACGTTACTATCCATTTACCACGTGTTGTTGTGTACCAAAACCGAACTCGAGACCTTAAATGATACTGGATAGTAGCTGTATTACATTAGACCAAGCACGTTTCATGCTACTATTACCGGACTGACTTACTAGTGCCTACCAGTCGTCAGGCCGGAAATTTCTATGATTACGAGCCATTCAATTCAATTTGCGTTGTTTGTTTTATTATGATTCAGCCTTCCCGCATAGACCAACACCGCGACGTGTGATAATAGAAAATAAAAAGGAAGAAAATCGACAGAAACGAAACGCCGAGAAACGAAAAGACTGATACTCTACAACAAGCTGAGGTGAAGTTCAAAAGCACCAATCTCTTAAGTAATAAATCATGAGCTACTCAAAATGAAAACCAACATCATGGGAAAGACAATATAAATGTAGCTCATATTAATTAACAGACAATTTAACCAACAGAACACTACAAAGAGCCAAACAGAAAGTGTTTCGCGCACCATCAGACGACATACAGTGCAAATGGAAAGGAAATTGGCATAAAGTTGGCAGCTGAAAACAAACCTTCGAAATACTAAGGCATAACATTTCAGCAACATGAAAGAACAGACGCAAACAGGATTCGTAGCATGGCACTGCACATAAAATCTACTTCAAATAGGCTTACCCTATAGTCATGGCCCAGTTCGTAAAGTGCAGACACTTGTGCGGGGCTAAGAGCCTCGGTGAAAGTATAGACTGTAGTCAGTGCGCCAGTAAAAGCTTTACTTTGGGTTTGTTCAGGCACTCCACCAATTACACAGCGATCAAATACCTGCGAACGATAAAAGAACACATTTATAACAGATTAGAAAAAGAAAAATTAAACAATCAAGAAATGCCAGTTTAACAAAAGAAAATACAACAGTAACATTTATATGGAACATACAGAATTTCAATCCATGCAGGTCGTTGGCTAATGTATATATTTGAAAATATCCATTTTATTTAATGTGAGAATACGTTCTATATTTGAAAAAACCATTTAATAATTGAGGGTACGATTAATGTGGATAAATATATCAATTTATTTCGTAAACTCCTACCAGAATTTAAAAATTTCTTCAGCTGTAAGTTCATTAATAAGTTTCCATTTGAACGGGCCACCGAGAACCAGTCTGATGTTAAGTTTTGTTACTTAACTGAAGGTTGTAATCTTGATATAAACACCTGCCCCATTATGTACATACATTTGTCAGTATGAACTAAGCATTCGCTACACTACTATAAGATTAGCATATGGAAGGGATGGAGATGGTCGATTATAATTTCCATCACCAACACCGCTTTCTAAAACGATTCATTTGATCAAAAATTAATAGATAAGTATACAGATGTGTTCAACAGAAGATGGCCGCTACATCTGCTACCACCGACACCCCATTACAAAACGATTCATTTTCTTAAAGGTGTATATGTTGTCTCAGTGCTGTCATTTTCGTTTCGGATTTGACCGCATTTTGCTTGTGCGGGACAATTGGTAGCACTCATAGGTCGGTAAAATCTTGAACTTCCTTCATATTCAGATGATGTAATTTTTGGCCTCAATTGATGGGTTCTCACTTGTCCCTTCTTCTTTAAGCCTTCAATTAGCTGATTGTCTGAAAATGACGTTGGATCAAGATTTTCCATTGTTCTTTGACCAAATTTTCGAGACTTCATTTCCAGTCTCATCTTCAGGGTTGACACAATACGCACAGGAGTAAAACACAACTTGTGACAAATGTGGTATTCTCATTCAAGACAGATATATTTATATCTGTTTTAATTCTAAAAGTACTTTTAATTGTCTTCCTAATATCCGGTCTTCATACCTAGTCTCTAATACTCAAATGTATACAAAGACTTATCCCTGTCCCCCTCTGCGCACACAACTACTTATAAACATGTGTATTTTACTAAAGTGACATTTATTGAATAACTGTGCGTATTGTGTCAACCCTGAAGATGAGACTGGAAATGAAGTCTCGAAAATTTGGTCAAAGAACAATGGAAAATCTTGATCCAACGTCATTTTCAGACAATCAGCTAATTGAAGGCTTAAAGAAGAAGGGACAAGTGAGAACCCATCAATTGAGGCCAAAAATTACATCATCTGAATATGAAGGAAGTTCAAGATTTTACCGACCTATGAGTGCTACCAATTGTCCCGCACAAGCAAAAAGCGGTCAAATCCGAAACGAAAATGACAGCACTGAGACAACAAATATATCTTTTAGAATGTACTTAAATCAAAACCGAGCCATCACAAAGTTGAAGTCGTTGCGTTCATCGAAATGGGGATCAATCAGTTCAATCTCGAACTGATAGTGTAAAACTACCACGAAGAAAAGGTAACCGTAGAAACTCTAAATGAAATGATCGAACTGAGCGGTTCAAAAAAACATCGGTCAAGTCTTATGCATAATTGCGCGGATATAATGTTCTTTCTGTCATGTTTATGAAACAGTTAAATAAAAGAACAAAAACTAAAACATTCTCCTACATTTCAACATGAAAATATTCAACATTTTTCAATTATATAAAAAAACCGAATTTTAAATGTATTTTTACTTAATTTTCTAATAATTTAGATAAGAGATTGTATAATGTTCCGGAGAAAATGAGCTTGCAACGTTTCTTTAAATATTTGGGCGGTTTAATAATTTACTTATTTTAATATGTAAGCAAATGTTCGTGTTAAAAGAAGAATTGGAACCCAAAGTTAAAGCATAGCTTTTCTTTATCGTTGTATGCCATGCAGTTTGAGGCGGCGAATATTTCGTCCCCTGAAATAATTGTAACGTCTGCAATCGTGGCTACGAGATTCGAATCGATAATTAATTTTTCACTTGTTACGGTCATGTGGTTGTGTGTTTGTTTGGTTATACGGTGTGCTCATGAGGTTACTGGAAGAAAGCTGAATATGAAAGCGTGAATACGATCGATTTTTGCTATGGCGATTTTTAAAAAAAATAAATAAACAGCATTCAAGTTCAATTCTTACTATCATTATTTCCCTGGCCACTTTCAAAAGTTATTGCTACGCACTAGATTTAAAGCTTTCTCGAAGTAAACACCATGAAATTGGCAACAAATAAGTTATAAAATTATGTTTCATGAAAAGTTGAGTTTCACGCAAACCTATATGATGTTATCAACATCAAAGCACACTTTTTTAAATTTGCTTTTCTTCGTTATAAAATTCAAATTTGTGTGCCTACAGGTATCTCGCATACCTACGAGATATATCGATTTGGCTGCATGCTCTGCGTTTGATACCACACTGCTTCACTTTAACATAGGTAATAAAATATAAGCTCAAAGTAAATACTAAAAGTAAATAAATTATACAAGCAAAAATAAACTATTGCAAAGTTTGAATAATAAGTTTACCCAAATAGCATCTTATTTGACTTAATTTGAAAAGTAAACTCGTTTCTCACTTCAATAAATGAAATAAAGATTTAAATTCTTTCCTATTCATTTATTGTATACACAACTTCTATTGAGCCTTCTCAGTGTAATGCATAAATGGAAGTAGTTTGCATTATTATGTCGTGCAAAAAATATGCTCATTCGGGATGGGATAAAAAGTTATTTCATATTATGTACAATCGGTTGCATATTTCAAAATTCTTATGTAACACCTTATTTCATTTCATATGTACAAATAAAACAGTAAATTGAATACTGTGGCATTAATAACATTTACACGAGATATTTTAATAAAAGTGTCAAAAATCCCAATTTTAACTAAAAGATTGTATAGAAAAATAAATTTTTATTTGGTTAAAACTAATTAGTTAATTTATAACCAGATTGTGCAATTTTAATATCATTGAATGCGCGGATGGTAATGACAATTTATTAAGTAAAGATTACAAGATTTGAATAAACACCAAGTCCATTGTATGTAGCCAGTCAAACAATAAGGCAAAACTTCCGTCAATTACAGGTACTGACGCGTTTCGTTGGTAAACTAACAAGCGTGTATCCAACCGCAATGAACATATATGAAAAGCAAAATTCGATATTC
Organism: Eudiplozoon nipponicum; assembly: GCA_029291075.1. Classification (NCBI taxonomy): domain Eukaryota; kingdom Metazoa; phylum Platyhelminthes; class Monogenea; order Mazocraeidea; family Diplozoidae; genus Eudiplozoon; species Eudiplozoon nipponicum. The sequence continues at coordinate 31,897 of JAQBSW010006153.1, forward strand.
AGCTCTCACCTCTAGTAGTTTCGCATACATTGTGCTGGAATGGAAACTTCGGCTAAACAATTTCGACGTAGATACGATCATTAACTTTCTACAGCTTTCGCCAAATATATATAAGTTATAAAATTAAATAATCATTTGATGAGCATGTAGTGATATAAATTATTTAAGATCCGAATGCAAACGTGATTTCCAAACAAATTTCTTGGTATTTAAGCAATAGAACAATATATCAAAACTTGATTTAAATAATTGTTTTCATCAACCGCGCGTTCAATGCTTATTTAATTGTACCTCTTATATACATGTGGCGAAACCTAATAAAAGCTAATTTTTCAGACTGCATAGAAACTGTGCAGCCGACCTTCCCAGTCATGTCAAAATTATGTGACGCTATTCGATGTGAGACGGCTTTCCATACGTATGCATTGCGATTAGATCCACGCTAGTCAATTTTCCATCGTATTCTGATGATAATCACGAAGGAGGAAATGCGCCAGTACGTGTGTCTTATTTCTGGATTGCACTGGTTAAATACAGTGGGATTGGTGTTTATCCCCAGCTCGTAAATTTAATCCAAATAGTTGTTTTTAAAATCAAAATATCATTGAATTTATAATTGTCTAATTAATGTAAATGTGACGAAATCTGAAAAAAAGTTGTGTTTTTTATTTCATATAGATTCTTACAGCCGATATATTTCACCAAGTAAATTGCATGCGAGACTACGAGAGGCGAAAGCAGCTTATCTCACTTTTCCTTGCTTATATATGAATTGCGGTTTGATCCTCGCTAATCATTTTTTTCTGACGTGTAGTTTTGCTATGTTGTTCGACAACTGATTACATGCAATTGTATTGGAATCTACTACAAGCTTGCAATCTTGAACTAAAAAACTGAAAATAATGTGTATAATTTTTCGCTGCCAACGGTAATTTGCAAAGAAAGCAATTCTGTACAAACTAATATAATAAATCAGTCAGTCATTTTACACGATTATAATTGAATGCTGAATTTTATTGCTTATAAAATTTTGACGTAAATGAACTAGCTTTCTAACGCGCGGACTTTTTTATCTCAGGTCAAAATATTTTCCATGAATTAATCGTGCTTTGTCCAAGTAGAAAACATAAATTATTTTGTTAAATGTCAATTAATTTTAATTGCACGCAATGTAAAGTTTATATTAATTAAATATCAGGCTAAAACGAAGCTTTATAATCATATCTTTATTTACAATAAAAATAACATCGTTAATAATAAATTATTAGTGCAGTAATATTTGTTTCTTAACATATCCTAATTAATTAATCTTCAACTAAATCAAAGATTGACTTGAGATCTACAGTTCAACTTATCAGTCAATCCATAGTTCAATCATTCAATTATTCAAATATATAACAGGTTTATATTTAAATCAATCATTTACTCTATTAAGACATGTTCAATTGATTAATACAATAAATAATAAAATAAATAAATATTATTTTAAGCAATTAATCGAATACCTCGCTCATTTTCTTAAAGATTTAATTAAACAATTGTTCAGATATTTGAAAAAGCACCAGTAAAAATCAATATTTTTTTATCAGAGAAGTATGACCGTAAACTAATTCGTAATCAGTGTCTGAATTTACATTTAAAAATAAATAAGTAAATTATTTTAGCAATCGCTAAAAGATATTCACTTTTACTAAAGATTGTTTTCATTATCACCTTTATTGCAAACTATACCGTACTTTGTAATTATTATTAAACATAATAAAATAGATTTTAGAAATTTTATATTATTTAATATTAATTAAGGTTATTTTCAATCTATGTGACATACAGCTATCAACTTATTTTACCTATATTTGATGTATTTTATATCGCATTTTCATTCAGATGCAAAGTATAACAAAATCAATTCGTCTACTAGCTTAAGCTTCTAACTTTCTGAATGGTTTACATAACAATAATTATCCAAATACGATCAGTTGTGTTGTAAAAATGATTATTTCTACAGATTACCTTATAACCTGAAAAATTAAACTTCATTGCAGGCATTAGTTTTATACACACGTAACACGTCTTTCTAAGAAATTATTAAAATTTCAATTCCTTTACATCTTACTGATTCATTCGCCTATGTTGTGCTTTCCGTCCAGTAGAGCAGATTGATGAATACATAAAAAATGTTCGCTTAGACCAATATTTTCCCGAAGCCTAAAATCATTCTTGCCGGCGCATTGGCTCTATTCTGGATTACATGATGTAGTAGCATTGCTACAGCTACACGTGAAAGATTACGAAAACCAACCTGGAGTTTCCCAATTAATGCACTGAGCGTAAAAGTAAAGTTATTCGTATGAAGGATACATCATCGAGCCAACTTGTCTTCTTAGGCCGCTCATTGATATGCAATCCCCGTCGCCTCTTGTTTACGAAGGCCAATTTCTTCAAATATGTCGCTGTTTATAAAAGCCAGTTAATGACACTATGAGGGATGGAATGACAGGCAGTAAATGTAAACATACAATACGTGACATTAATTTGTTTTTGCGATAACATTCTGATATTAAAATCAAATATTGTCATCTTTAACCAATACTGAGCTTAACAAATGAAAATCAAAAAGAAGTCTGCAGCAATCATGGTCCATTTTGGAGGCCTTGCAAACTATGTTTTATGATCGCAATTTACAGATGTTTCCATGTATAAGTGTTGCATGTAAGTATGAATGCATGTATGCTGTGCGTGTTTATTTGTTTGTTATGATCATGTGTGTTTCGGTTTCAATGCCTGCAGGAGTGTGTCTAGGTTTGTGTATTTATTTACCTATATCTATTTGTGTATAAATTTATGCGTGGGAGTATGTTTTTATTAAATTTACATATGCATGAATGTTTGTTTTTATGAATTTAGGAACGTATGTATGTATTCAATTATGTATACATACATTTATGTATGAATGTATGTATGTATGCACGCATGTATATATGTATTTATACTTGGAATGAATACATGTACCTCATATGCCAAACATATATATATTATTTATGTATATGTATGTATTTCTGTGTGTATGTATATATATATATATGTTTGTATGATTGTATCTTTGTATGGATGTATTTATGTATGTATGTATGTATGTATGTATGTATGTATGCATTTATTTATTTATGTATGTATGTATGCATTCATGCACGTATATATGTATGTATGTATGTATATACGTATGGATGTATGTATGTATGTATGCATGTATGTATGCATGTATGTATGTGTTTATTTATGTATGTGTGTATGCATTTGGGTATGTATGTATGTATTTATGTACGTATGAATGTTTGTATATATGTATGTATGTAGGTTTGTATGTGTGAATTCACGTATATATAAATGTATGCATGTTTGCATATTTGTACATACGTATTTATGTATGTATGCATGTATATAGGTATGTATGTATATATGTATGTCTGCATGTACGTACGTATGAATGTTGGTATGTACGTAAGTATGTGTGTATGTACGAATGTATGTTTATATATATATATATATATATATATATATATATATATATATATATATATATATGTATTATACATTTATGGATGTATAATTTATATTTCAGTGTATGTATGTATGTATGTATGCATATATGTATTCCTATTAGTACGTGTAGATGTATACCATGTGTCTATGTATGAATGATGCTATCTATATATGTAATATGCATTTATTTATCTACGCCTATTCGTATTTATTCTATTGTTTGTTATAATGTTACAGATATGTATATATATATATATATCAAAATCCTGCTATTGAACTCCAGTATAAGATTTGCAGCAGAAACATATATCTATATTTTGCATGTCTGCACTTGTATATAATATATAAATGCATGTTTGTACGAATCTTGGTTTGTTTGTACGAACGTATATATGTACGCATAGGTGTACACTTTTGTGCGGTCTAATTTCATTCCTGTCGTGTAATGCCCCATTAACCTTTTTATTTGTCATAGGGGCAATAATGTTTGAGCTTTGATTTTTTAAATTTAGTATTATATAGCTTTTATGGAACTAAAGAAATATTATACTTGGAATAATAAGGAGGAGCCTAACAGATTAATAAATAAATAAAAAATTATCTCTGGTGTTCGTGAAGACGTAATTTTAAATAATTCTTTTATTTGACCAATATTATACGAATTATTTCGTGTTAAATTTTTCCGTCAAAATTTCCTTCGCCATCTTTTTCCTTTTAAATTCTAATAGTCTGTCATTAAATGATATGTTGTTGTATCTTTCAAGCTGTTTTTCTAACATATCCGTATATCAGACTAACGTTTTGCTTTTATATCCATTAATATATTTTTAAATGTACCAATATTGTTGTGTTTATACTCATAAAATACGTGAACTAAAATTAACAGTTCTAAAATATTGCAACCGTATTATCAGATTCACGAACGGATTTTATTCGACCCATCTTATTCAGTATCCTACGACTATATCGATTTGATTATTAGTAGGGTCAAACCGCTATGTCGCTTTTGGAATTATCAAAAAGTTACGAGATATATTTTACCGATTTATTGTTCCTCATTCCTCGTTCAAATATATACCGGGTAAAGGGCCTAATACCGATTCCCACTGGTGAGTCACCACTAAGCACGAAACGAATGTGCACGAGATTATAATTTCCGTTCATGCTGTCTTTGATTTCTCCTTCTGGTCATATTTGAAATAATTTTAAACTAGATGAGCAAAACCTAATAAAAAATTGCATAAATCTTAGTTTTCCGCCACAATCAGTAGCTAACTTAAATTTTACCCTTTTTTCCGCAGAAATCGGCAACTGGATTTAATATCGCTTAAACTTCGTTTTTCTTATCAGCCTAACCTAATTTCTCCGCTTTAGTTTTATCATTATTTTATACAATTAAGCAAATATTGATTATCTATACAAATTTTTTGTTTACTGTTGCTTTCAATCTGTTTGATTTTCCTCATATCTACTGCCTGATTTATTTATATCCATTCATTTGTATATTCGTTAAACTTATTTCTAACGCTGTAATTTTTACTCAATAAACATCTGAAAGCATTTATTTTTAAAATTTTGTTAAATATTTAGAAACAAATGTGCATGTGAAAATATATTTTCAGGTTCATTCCAGCTTAAATCGCCTTATTTCAAAAGAACCTATCAGTACTTGATATATAAATAAATTACTCCTTGCGTTCAATTATTTACAAGTTCGCCCTTTCAAATTATGATACGGCTAAGCAAAATTAAATTTTAAATTCACTTAGAATTATATCAGATAAGAGAAATTTGTTTCGTTGACTTGTACGTTGGAGCAGTAAGTTGTAGGTTAAGCTTACTTGTATCATTCTTGTTTGGCGTGCAAATTAAAGTCATATCAGCAAATTTCATCGACAGACGTCAAACTATACGTTTCATGGCATAAGCAGATGAACTCTTTTTCTATACAGCATTAATCGATGCACAAAATGTGGCTCATATTAAAATCGTTAGAAAAGGCAGAAGTGCTAATTCACCAGTCCGAATGTACAAGGAGGATATGCAAAAATTGCATTGAGCAATATTTGGCTTCCCTGTTACGCGAGCAATTTGTGCCTTCAAATTACGCAATAAATGGAGAGAAAACTAGGCAAAAACCCTATCAACTGTATAGTTTGGCAATGAATTGCAACGCAACTTTGATCCAGATTATTTGCCTAACATATATGCTTGAAACTTAAAGTGAATTTCTGATGATAAGACTCGGGTAATTACGAAACGTATACGTGAAAGGAATTGCAGCCCCATGTCAAAATATGACATACTTCGCTTCCAGGTATTTCCATAATTCTAAATACGCTCAAAAATCTGAATAATTTTCAAATGAGAATGTTTATATATAATATAGATGTTGGTTAACTGAGGAAAGTACTTTGCCTTCACCGGCATTTGATTTGGGTTGCTAAATGTTCGTTATAAATAGTTGAGTTATTCTTTATTTCTTTACTGATCCTCAGGGCACACCCAGCACCGATAATTAAATCATTATGTAATCAATCAGAAATCATAACTATAATTCTAAGTACGTCCGTGGTACAAATTTTCGAGGATGAACACAGGGCTGATTTGCTTAATGAATGAAACATCATTTGCCTTATTTGGAAATGAAAAGAGATTTTTTTCAAAACTAGCCTTTAATCAATAGAATATCGAGGGTCAACATGGTCATTGTATTATGAAGAAGACCACCATTATAATCAATGAAAGTTTCCTCCTAGCCCGTTTATTTATTTGTAAATTAAATATTTCAATAAAAGGAACTTCAGTGACAATTTAAAAAATATTATATTAAATAAATGTATTTAAATATTTTGACTGCTTTGTTTTGCAGAAAATATTTGAAACGTGGGAAAACCATCATAATTTTTGTTTTTCATTCCGTCTTTTAGATCAATCAATATTTCACAGCGACACTTAGTTTAAGGCATTACACGAGCACGTATTTATATAGTTATATCAGTTCGATGCAGGTAATTTACACTTTCTTTACATAAAAGTGTAATGGCAAATACTTCTATGCCTGAAATAATACATCGTTTCAATAATCAAGCTCAAATCGAGAAGTTCTGAAAGAACAAAATATTTTATTCAAATTTGCATTTGACGTATCGAAAACATGTTTTATTTCTGTATTCTAGGAAGGAAAAATAAACAGAGAAACATGATAAGAGAATGTAGTTTAAAGAAAGAACGCGAGAGAAAGTTTGAGGGAAAGATAAATAAAAAGAGATGGAGAGTGCGAACCAAATCGTAAATTATCCAATTATCTACAAACATTCTATTGCACAAATTTTCAAATTACTTTATAAAGGCTCTTTTACTGAACACGAGTCTAGTCGCATTATTTTAATTCACAGTATGAAGTATATGATTATTTTATTTTTGTTCTGCATTAGATTCTTCTCACTTACGGGTTTATACAGCCAACAGACATTAAAATCTCCATAAAACAGAAACTTAAAATACTGTTTTATCCCTGGTCACTGGAGAACAATATTCTTAGAAAACTCGAATTGATCACGAACCAATCATATTCATTAACTTATAAATTCTAATTGTTATTTTCTGAACAAATTTTTTAAATAAGTTTAATTATTGAACGAGTTAAAGCCATTTGTTCTATCTAAATTTTCATTTACATTTTAGTTCGTTACATCATTCATATATCTAGTCTAAAAGGACTTCTAAAACAATAAACATTTCATTTAGAATGTAGGCAATCATTTAATATAAATAATATTATTGATTCATGTGGCATTTATCTGAAAATGTGAAACAAAGCTTAATAAAATAATTAATTAAAAAATAAATTTGCATATTTTTCAAATCAAAATATACAATTATGTTTTAGTTATTCACCCACGTGTATTTAAAAATAATTTCAGTAAAAAAGTTTTTCTGAAATTATCTAATATATATTTTTATTTTAGTATATTAAAGTTAATAGAAATTGTTGGCCGGTTTTTCAAATTGCCGAATACTAACCGAATAAAAATAAATAAAAATAAATAAATATTCGATGCACCAACATAAAAAATTACGTTATTGATAATGGATGCAATTTAAGTTGCTAAATTGTTAACTGAAAGGCGAGAAAAATAATTTGGTTTTGTTTAAAAGCATGTTAAAATGTCTGGATGGATAGTATTACTTCAAAGACAAAAAACATTTCAAAAGTGAACAAAATTATTGTGTGAAATATTGATTTAGATGAGCCTGTTCACAAACGAGGTTTTTTCACTTCAAAGTAATTAAATTACAACAGAATGTTTCACAGATTGATTGTGGTTGCGAAACATTTGAAGATAAATGTACTGCAAAATGATTAACGGATAAATAGATCAATTTTTTGAGTATAGAAATTTCCAAAATCATCTATCTATGGTATGCATTCAGTAATGAAAAAGTAGTCTAGCTATCCATTAATTAGTACTTTTACAGATATTAAAGGTTTTCTATTAAATTAAACCAGTCGTAGAGTGTGTTAAAAAGTTATACCAATAATATATTCCAGCGTCATATTTACATATGCAAGATAAATTTTGTCCTGCTGATGATATCAAAAGCACTTTAGAACGAGTTGACAAAATGTGAATATTATGAAACTGCAGTTTTGCTTAACATCAATTAAATTTTTAGTAAATTACAAATAAGTTTCAATCTTTGAGCATGGATGATTTTATGCGAATAAAAATGTAAAATATTCATTCATTGAAATAACGTTTCAATTTATCAACAATAGGAAAACTGAATAGTTGCATATGTTAACTACATTGTATCAAGTTATTTTTTCATGGTAGGAACCGGTATGATATGACGTTCTAAATTATATTGCAGACTAAAAAAGGTATTTCCCTAAGGCCAACTCATTTGTATGTTGTTCAATAGACAACTGACATAGAAATTGACTTTTGAGACAAAAATTGTCTGCACTCTAAATCAAATTGACATATATTTGCCATTCATCCTAGGTTGTTAATTTGGTTGAATATACTAGTATTAACAGTTGTCTATCTAACCTAGGATATGCAATAGAAGACATCACTGATATTATAGTGCAAATTCGTCTAATATCCAACTGAATGTAAATGATTGTCCAACCTTCTTCAGAGCTTAGTTATTAATATTCTGCTGCATATCAAGCGCATTTGGCTCGTTTATAAAAATGCCATTAAGTTATCTGAATGACGCCTATTTTTACCCACACTTATAAGTAAGTACCTTAGATTTGTAGATGCTGTTTAACCGCAGAAAATAATTTGGGATTTGTAATTATATAAACTAAGTTTTAGATTAGCTGAGGGAATTTTGGTGTATTGTTTCCGGAAGTATTCTTTTTCAAACAAAATCGTGTTGTGAATTCCAAGAAAAATTGCTGACTTGTCTTACGATATTTACACAAAAATATTTTAGTTTATCATTCTACCTGAGGTAGTTAATGGTTGTCCTTAATAATAAAACCAAAAAGCATTCGCAAGCGACCAGTTATTACTAAAATGAAGATTTATTCTTACAAATTAAATAGTCTACTGTATTGTTTTGGATAAGATCCTACTTTAAATTTTAACCTTATGAATTTAAATCTTTTGATATGGTATTTGAATTTTATGTCAAAATAGTAAAACAAATTTGTCAGGTTTTTAAAAAAAATTTGTCTTTAATCGCCTACTTTGAAGATATACGGTGGAGATAAATTCAAAAATGGTCTTTTTAATAAGGAAAACTTATTTTATTCACACATAGCAAGCTAATAGTTACTGGTGGTTCACAATGTCAGCTACTTTATTTAAAGTTGCGTCAATAGAGTAAAATCAGGGTTCTGTTTTTTTATATAAACTAAGCCCATTTTGCGCAATAAATTCGAATTGAATATCGAAATTCAAACTCCGTCGTAAATTCGTAATCGCGAGTGGCGCTAATAACTGTACAAATCAAGTTGGCGTATTTCGGATAAACACCCAATCCATTGTTTTTTAAACCACGAAAACTTGATGTATAGAATTCTTATTAGCATTCGCGCAATTAGTAGTTGTTTAATTGGACAAATTATGTACGAAACGCAAAAGCTGGAAAACCTTAGGGTTGATAAATACGTTTCCAGTCAAGTGCAGCGTATGTGATATTGCAATGTAGATTAATTCCAGTTGATCAGTTTGCCGAAGTGCTCCGCTGATGATTGTGAAAAGTAAATACGCTTAATTACATGTTTATGAAATTAATTTACTTGTTTCGCGATTGGTCAGATACATTGGGATTGGTGTGTATCTGACGTTTGCAAGCTAGATTTTTTTTAAAATTACGAATATTTTTATTATAAACACGTGAATGTCTGTACAAATTTGTGCATAAATTCGGTGCAATTTGGTTAGACGTGTTTGCAATTGTGCTGATGAAACTGATTCAGGTGCAAGATGGATCCATTTATATTAAAGATTTTATTAGAATTTGAGCACGGCTTTATTTGCCAGTTGTTATTATGCAGACTGTTTATGTGAATATCAGAATTGTGCTGAAATTTACAAATGTGTCCTACGAATACGAACAGTTTCTTTGTTGACTTATGAATGATGCGTCTACTATTCCATTTATTCTCATCATCGATGTGTTTAGCTAGGATGCTTGACCATTTGGACGGTGAATTGGATGGAGACTCTCTTCATCAGGAAACGCCGGGTTTTGGTAAAACGTTAGAGATCGCTATAATGAAAGTGCTAATGTTCTGCAGTTTATCTTATCGCGATATACTCCAACTAAGAAAGCACGCTCACAACACCTAGTCTTAATTAAATTTTAAAATTGATTTGTTTAGTTAAAAATGATTATGCAGCAAAAATATTATTTTGTGTACATAAAGTTAGTATATGACACTAAAAACCCGAATTTTATTGTCTACTGTTTCCGCCTACATGTGATTGCCCACAATTACAATTCGAAATGAAAACAACGTTGAGTGCAGATTCGACGGGAATTCTGTTTTAGGACCAGGCACAGGAAAAAAATACAAATTAATTTTTGCGCGTTATTTAAAGAAATTGCTGCTGCAACTAAACATGTCATGGTTTGTGAAACAATCGGCTTGCTAACGAAACGCTTTTCAAATTTAATTAAGGCTAGGTGTTTGAGAATACCTTCCTCTTTGGAGGCTATTGCAATAATTAGGCTTTATCGGCAACTTCACCAAAAGATTTTTGCTTGCATTGGCCCTCTCAGTTTCCTATCAAAGTCCCGTACAAAATTTGTATTTATCTATGTTTTATCTATTGTAAAGCTCTGCATCTGTTTATTTTTGACGAAAATTTCGCGGATCGATAGTTAAAATTTGAACAAAGCTAATTTCTGCGTTATATTTCTGCGCAATTCAGGTGATAGGATGGAGTGTAAGTGCTTCTGTATAATATATGATATGTTATATAAATTTGAATAAGGGAACAAATGTTTTACATATTTAAAATATAAAAAACCTACAAGTATTTTCGTGATATGTGGTAAAAGATAAATTTTGAAATAAACTTTGAGAAAACCATTTATCCTATTTAATTTTCACTTAGAAAAGTGCAACAAAATCACCCGGGCATTAAACGATTGCCTAAGTACATAACATATATTAATATTGTGAACTTTGCCTTTAACTTTATTATTATGGCTTCCGAGAAATTATGCATCATAACTATGCTAAATAAATGATTTTATTGTGAACTGGCAATAGGATTTCGATTTTCCCATATCCTGTCTACTGCTGTTTACTTTTGTTTGTCTTATTTAAAAAAAAATGTTGGCTAAAACTTTTATGAAACTTTTTAGACTATTTTTACTGAAGCTATATTTACGTTCTACTGCCTCGGTATATCTGTTAACAAAATGAAACGAAACAACTGCAAAAATTCGAATTGTTTATCTTAACTCATAAAAATTTTGCAAACTTTAAAGCTTAATACTGCCATTATTTAAAGACAGAATAAAGTTACATAAGGCTATTAGCAGATGGCTTGTAATTTGAATTCAATTTGTACTTCCTTCGTCAGGAATTCTTCGGAATAAGTAAGTTTGGTTAACCTGATTGAATTATTGTTCGTTAAAGCGTGGAATCTGTTTAAGATAGCTTTACTTCAGAGATTATTTAACAAATGTGTACCTCCGTTAAATATAAATAAACTTTATGAACGTTTTGGAAATATATTTGAAAAAGACTTTACCTTTCAAAACACCATTTTATGTCTAAATACACTAATATATCAGATATCCAAAAATTATTGAATGTTTATAAACGAATGTATTCTCATTTTAAAAGTGAGTTCGTATCATTCATTAAATAAAAAGCGAAGATTGATTAAAATATTTCTTGTGCAAATTATGTTAGAAGAAAGCAAATCAACCAACGAATAGACATTACTGTTTGGAAAATTGCTTGCATTCGATTTCTACAAAAATTATAAAATGTTCTATTTACAAATTAATGCATTCAGAGTAATTCAATTGTGGAAACCATACAATTTAAAACTTTCGAATAAGGTGCTGATATATTTTGTTATTATTGTTTGTCATAAGCTGCAATAACAGGTGGGATAAAATAATTTCATTGTTTGACTTGAGTTTTTTTTAGTATAAAAAACAGTAACCTTTTGGAATGCTCTATATTCATTCTCGAGGTAATTTGCTGTTTTTGTTATGAACTTGTCACCAAATGTCAAAATTAATTATAAAATTATATAACTTTTAAAATGAGTTTTAATGCAAACGCATAAATGTTTTCACCAATACCCATTTAAAAATTAAGTCAGAAGAACATTAGCAGAGAAGCTTGATATTTAATTTATTACGGCACTGATTTTAATTTTTCTAAGAATGAAAATCAATAAATTGGTTTTCTTGATGTACTTTACTATGCATCAACTGTTTTTTGAAATTCGTTCAACTGAAATTATGTTAATCTTCCGCCATAAATCTCTTTAGGACATGGTAAATATTGCCTTATGTTACAAAAATTCTAAATTAATCATATTGTCCAAACCAGAGAAAACTTTCTTCAACTTGAAGTTATGAAACTAATATTTTGAGAGAAATTTATTTTAAATTTGTCTGACATATTAAAAAGTATGCTATATATACATATATATATATATATATATATATATATATATATAAAATTTGAATTTTAAGCCTTATAAATTAATAATTTGCGTTTCGCTTTTCCTATTTACCTTATATGTAAAACTATGATATTTAATGTCGACAAGACTAATTTTGATCTTCGTTGAAAAACGGCCTAGTTGTTTATTTAGAAGAAACCGGAAATCTGGCTTCATGAAATTTGAAATTATTTTTATTGGAACAGAGGTGACTTGCTAAAAAAATTCAATTACATGGTTTATTTTACATTTTGCAATGTGCGATAAACACATATCGAGGCATTTGTCTCGTTAAGCATAAAAATTAGCACACAGAACACATTTAATGAAATTTTCATAATATCTAAGTGTATTATGAACATTGCTTCACCATTTATCATTTTAATTTGTTGGTGTAAAAAACTTACCCCATGAAATTTACGAATTCGTATAAATTAATATGTATCACAACCTTCACAACTGCCTCTATGAATAATTGTCAAATCAGATTACATTATCCTCTAAAAATTTGCTTCTTCAATGAGCAATCAGTAATTGCAATTTTGTGCTAAGTTTTGTGTATTTAGTAACAAATTAATTAAAATAGAACCAGAAGCCTATACCAAAGTCAGCATAAGCAAGAAGTAGCACCCTATGTTCACGTGTACGTTTTGCGTGCGGGTTTTTTAAACAAGCATTTTGTTGGTAACTTTACAGGTGTGGCATACATTATAATTATTGAGTTGGCTTTTTTGTAGATCAGAGGGTTATGGACATTGATCATGTTAAACGAGGTAGATATTCATCCCGTATAGCCTATTTTATGATACGAGTCTTTTTAATATTTAGTCTTTCAATTTGCAGTGGCAGAAAATTGCAATGTTTAGCATTGACCTTAAAAGTAAGACAACGCATATTTTCTTTAATAAACTACACAATCCAATCTTCAATTGCAAATTAGATCTTAGCCAACGTGTGTTCATCGAATTCATCTGTTCAAGTGAATATATTAGGGCAAATGTTATTATAACGATAAGTAATAACGTCTTCAAAAATTGAAATATTATTTCAGTTTTATAGTAATTGTTTCGGCAAATTAATATATATGAAGTTTTGTATTGGGTGTTGCGCACCTAGCAAAAAAATAGTTAATATAGGACCAGAACGATATACGAAAATGTCAGCATGAACAAACAGTGCAATCTTATGTACGGACAATTTTCGCTCACGGCACATTATAAAAAGCATTGTGCTGGTACCCCACACAGGCTTGTTAAACATTATGTGTAGTGAGTTGGCTTAGAAATCGCATTTTTGTTAGACTTTATATTAAGCTATTTCAATTGATGCTTGAGTAAAGATTTTATGGGAGACTGCATCGACCTGCCTTACATTTCTTGACCATATATGTAGTGGATATAGGACGTAGTTCAGTCTCCAATTAATGAGTCGCCAGTATGCACGAGATTATATCATTCATTAATTCTCACTTTGGTTTATCCTTCTGGTACAATTTGAATGAATTTTTACTAGGTGCAGAAAATTCAAATCAATTGTTTAATATATCTTTTAATTGAATAAATATAGGTCAAAAGAGCACACACAAATGAATTGATTAGTAAACTTAAGTGTGAGAACTAAAAATGATAAGATAAATTGTTCTAATAATTTTTGTGTAATATTGAAACTACATTGCTTTAAAATTAAAATATTCTTTTGCAGAAACATGAAAATTTTTTTCTATTAATGGACTTAATTTAAATTGCACCACCGATTTAGCTATTTTTTACACAAATCTTTAAGAGAACTGTTGACATTTGTTCTCACTCCGTAGACAATGAAATCCTGTTTTATGCTACAAACAATAGCACTGACATAATTATGTCGTCATTCTAAAACAGAAAACTGAACTTGTTATCATAATTGCGCCTCTAAATGTGGGACAAACACATGGAAGCAAAAAAAATGCATGCGTTAGTTTGAATTAGAGAAAAAATTTGCCCATAATTAAAAAATATCGATTTATTTTAACTTTAATAACAATTGCTAAACTAATCAATTGGATGTATGCGCTTCAACTAATGTGTCGTTACTACTGGAAGAATAATTGCGAATATATTTGTTCCCAGCCCTTGTCTCAGGATACGTACGCACCCATTTTCTTGCTCTATTATATGACAAGTAACTCAGTCAAAGTAAGGAGTTGTTATATTGAAGAATTATTGCCCATCCGTCAGACATATTTCATGGTTAGATTGGTTAATTAGTATGTCAATGATTGAAATATGTATGTGATAAGGGAAATTAAAAAATTTTTTTTTCCATACTTACATCAAAAGCTAACCCCGATCATGATTTAAATAATGATTATAAATATCCATGATATCTCTAATCGCCGAATTGACTAACTCTTATAAGTGTATCACAAACGGAAAAAAGTCATATTCGTGTTTTTATTTAGATTGCTCTGCCGAAATTCCAATCAAATTCAATGCGCCCGAAAGTACTACGATAAGGAGCTGCGTTTCCAATGGACCTTAATTTATTTAGAAATTGAAGTCTAAACTTCGTAAAGCTGTTCACTGCTTATATTTAATGATGAAAAGGAATGGACAATGAAAATTTTGGCGAATAGTTCTATAAAATTTGTTGGTGTTTATCTCATTTCCACAAACATGATTTAAGAGATAACTTTAAATTTTTAATAAACGAGCAATAATGATGTTGGTACCATTTATTGACGGGGCAACCATAGTGTTAGTATCAGGTACTGACACAATAGCCTTAGTGTTGGTACCCTTTACAGACTTGGTATACATATTATATATAGTGATTTGGCTTTGAAGTCGCATTATCGAAGACTTTATATGAAGGTAACTTCAGTACTGCAGGTTTACACGTTCGTTTATGAGATTGTACTATCTTATGTTTCCAAAATTCCTCACCAAAATATACAGTGGGTCAAGGGCATTATACCGGCTTCTGCTGATGAGTCGCCAGTAAGCAAGAAACGAATGTGCATAAGATTATACATTCCGTTCATGCTGTCTTTTACTAGGTGCGCAATACCTAATACACAATTGCATATATATTAGCTCTTCGCAACAAACAGTATCTAACAGTTATATATTTAATTGAAGTTTGTCATAAATGCTGCGAATTGTGAAAATTGATATCAATCAAGGCCAGGGTGTATGGATCTACTGGAGTAACAGGTGTTCAGAAATAGTTGTAATTCTCATTTTTGGTGAACTAGAGCATGCATTGAAATCCACCATTTTGGTACCATATACAGACTCGGCAACTATAACGTTAGTACCATGTAGCTCTTCGGTACTATAACGTTGGTATCGAGTACTGACACAATAGCCATAATGCTTGTATTCTGTACAGACTCGGTATATATACTATATAGAGTGAGTTAGCGTTGAAGTCGCATTGTTGAGACATTATATGATGTTAGATTCACTTTCTGCAGGGTTACACATTCGTCTAGGAGATTGTACCGTCCTAATTATCCCACATTTCTCACCCAAATATATAGCGGTTAAAGGGCGTAATACCGGCTCCTACTGATGAGTCGCCAGTAAGCACGAAACGAATGTGCATGAGATTATACTTTCCGTTCATGCTGCCTCTGGTTTTTCCTTCTGGTCACAAATCTACTAATTTGTAACTAGGTTCGCATCAACTCATACATAATTGCATATATATATATTAGCTCTCCGCCACAAACAGTATCTAAATTTTATATATTTAATTGAATGGTGTCATGATTACCGCGAAATGTGATAACTGATATCGGTCAAGGCCAGAGTGTATGGATTTACTGGAGTAATTCTCAATTTTGTTGAACTATAGCATAAAATGAAATCCATCGTGTTGGGACCATGTACCGACTCGGCAACCATAGTGTTAGTTGCGTACGCGCAATTTCTAATGTTGGTATCGGTACAGACACAGTAGCCATTGTTTCGTATCCTTTACCAGACTCGGTATATATATGTATGTAGCAACTATGTAACAACTATATACTGTAACAACCTTCTTCTTCTCTTAATATATATATATATATATAAATATATATAATATAGAGTCAGTTAGCTTTGAAGTCGCATTGTCGAGACTATACGATGTTAGCTTCACTACTGCAGGTTTACACATTTGTCTAGATATTGTAACGTCCTATTTCCATACATTCATCCACTACATATATAGTGACTACAGGGCGTAATACTGGCTCCTACTGATGAGACGCCAGTAAGCAAGAAACGGATCTGCACGGGATTATACGTTCCGCTTATGCTGCTTTTGTTTAATTATCTGGTCATATTTGAACTAATTTGTTACTAGTTGCGCTGCACATAAGGCGCAATAAATATGTCTTCACCTTTGAAAATAAGCCAACACCTATTTTATGATTTCCCCTTCATTTATAACTATTTGAGACATATGAGTCGTTGTAATACTAGCATATTCAAAAAAATAATTATTAACAATTTTGTGTATTCGTAGTATAAATAAAAACTAATAAATATGTTTTCATATTGTTTTACAACAAAAGCACTACTACATGAGATATTTTTTAAGAACTTTTATTCGTCAAATCTCCTACTCTTTAAGATATCAGATTCTGAATAAGGTAAAAGTGTAATAACATTTAAGTGATAATATTTCAGTGCTTTTTTACTAAGAAACAGAATGAAATACACTGCTAGTTTAGGAAAAACACATTTTCACAAGTATTGCACTAGTTAATGTTCAGGTTATGCTAAAGTAATACTTTTCCTCAATTTCATATAGATAAGAATTTGATTGAAGACATCAACAATTAACATATTGACGGCAATTCTTATTCTAAAACACGTATGGAAATCTGCCCGATTTCGAGATTCAATTTTTCAATCAATGTTTTATTATGTAATGCAAGTGATAATACCATTGCTTGCTGTTGTTCAGCCAAACAGTTAACTTAATTTGCGTTTTTAGTCAAAAAGATTGTCCTTCTTGTAAAGAGTTTTAATCTGCTATTGCATGTGTTTGTAACTATTAAAAAAGACATTAAATCGAATTTTGAATTTATAAGTAACCGCTAATTACACTATTTGTTAACCAATCGGGCAATATTGCAAAACAAACGTCAGCCTCTCGTATTGGCGTGTTTCAAACATCTATCATCGTAATCATCATCATCATCGTCATCATCATCATCATCATCCGCGCACGACAGTATACTCCCTTATGAGGATCACACAGCAGTATACCTGAGAATACTATAGATGTGTACTGTATATTAGATTTAACATCAATATATTCGAATTGCGGTTTAATCCTCGTTAGTCGGTTTGACGATATGCTATAATAACGATTAAAGCAATACGCCAAGAAGTCATTTGAATATATTTAATCTCATTGGAATATAGAGTTATGAGCTAAATTTATATGTTAAATTGAATAAAATAATTACTTTCGTAGATGTACATTTTTGCTTATATTTTGCTGTTGATATATATATATATATATATATATATATATATATATATATATAATAGTCTCAAACAATATGAGCATTTAACACTGCAATCTACACTGGCGCTGTTACCATGTGGAAATTATAAATTTGCGCAACAAGGTGAAACGATCAACTACACTGGGAAAAATAGCACTCGTACATGTAACAGTGAACAATGCGCAAAAATGGTTAATTTTCAAGCCATCAAAACAATAATGACCAGATCTCAGACATCACTTTGCAATACTGCGAGAATTACCTTTACATGCAAACACGCATACACACAAACACAAACGCATACACACTTACCAACTGGCCAAAACAAGAAACAGCAGTAAAAACGAGTCAGATTTTTTACCACTAGCATAATCAATTGAAAACCCGGAATGTATATAAATATATGATTTTATAGCGATGATTCGTATTCACGAAATAAATGGCCTTTATCCACTTTGTTATTTGTGTTTTCCTAATTATAAGAATATATATATATATATATATATATATATATATATATATATATATATATATATATATTCCTTCGTTTAATCAGAAATAAATTGATTGGGTAAACGGTGCAAATGCAAAACATGTTGCTTTATTTATTTTGAAATCATTGAATAGTTCACCTCTTTATCAGCAAAACCTTACACTATTGCACAAAAAATTGAAATGAACTTATTTGCTGAATTAGATCAAACGAGCTGAAAAGTGAAATTAAATAACGAAAAAATCGATCATTTAATATGTCATTTATATATAATTAAACGCATTGGAATATAAAATCATGAACCCAATTTATATGTCATCTTGAATACAATAATAATTTTCTCAGATTTGGGTTTTTACCTATATTGTTCAGTTCATGTATCTTGTTCGCTTTTTGGAGAAATTAAATAAACTGCTTGTAGTATACTTTGAAATTTCACGAAACAAAGTTACTTCATTAGTT
>JAQBSW010006154.1:0-51045 GCA_029291075.1 Eudiplozoon nipponicum
ACTGCCTACTATCCTTCCAATATGTCTCTCAGCAGAAGCCGTACAATGAATAGTTATGCCTAAATCCTTAATTTCTTGCATAAGTTTAATCCCAAAAACATCATTAATCTCAGCATCATGAAAATAAACATAATTAAATTCTGTTTTGTTACCTATTTTTGAAGCTCTCGTCTTTTTACTGTTTATTCTCAGCCCTAGTGTAAACAAGTATCTACTTAAATCATACAAATCTAGTGTCACATTATTTTTGGAGAATTCGACATTATTTGGAAAGATTATTTTTAAATCATCAGCAAATTTGCAAACTCGACCGTTAGGGATCTTAGTTTCCAAATGTGCAAATACAATTTTTAATTAAACTGGCCCCAAACTTGATCCCTGTGGAACTCCACTTGTTACCCTTTTCGATTTAGATATCAAATCGTTTACTTGAATACACATTCTTCGATTATATAAATAGTATCTAAGTAATCTAAAAATATTCGGATCAATATTCAATAAATTAATCGCATTCAAAATAGCATCAAAATATATAGAGTCAAAAGCTTTTGAGATATCTATAAATAAAATTAATGCATCTAACTTTTTCTCATCTAATGTAATTACATGTTTCCACATAGAGAGCATATTAGTAGTTGACGACCTGTCTTTCGTAAAGCCGTATTGGCATATATCAAAATCACCCGCAACATACGTTCTAAATGATCTAGTATCAATCGTTCTATTATCTTCAAAAACGAAGGGATAATATAGATTAATCTATAATCACTGGCACACTTTGGCTTACTTACTTTTGGCAAAGGTTTAGCTACTATCAATAGTATATCGGAAGCAGACGTGCCCAGGTTCGAGTCCTGTCCGCGGCAAATTCCGGCCAGTACACGATGAGTTCCCAATATCGATTGGTAATTTCCAATTCTTCAAAATTCTATTTATAAAATTGCAGAGCGCATTCATAAAATTTAAAGGTTATTGAAGTAGGTTATCAATCGATATACCAAGGTGATCTTTTTGTTTTTTTGATTTTATTTTTAACATTAATTCTATCAATGCATCATTGTCAATAACAAGTCCTAGATCCTGGTTTCCCGAAGGATCAGGTAGATCAATGAAATTGCTTTCGTTCTGTGGATTAAATAACAAGTAGCCAAATACTTCATCCAATTCACAGAGAAATTCATAATCAGTTTTACCCACAGGTAATATAAGCTTTAATTTTTCCTTATATTTACTGTAGTCTGTGAGGAGTTTGTATCCTAGTCTAGGATTACTCTTCAGTTTATCCAAAATAATTCTCTATGATCTTTGACGGATTATCAGCAGTGATGAATTAATTTATTTATCGATCAAATCTAACCTCATTTTTTTAATAATTTTGATAGGACTACATTTCATTATATTATCTCGTTTGATTCTTAGCTTACATAACTTCCTATTGATTTGCTTTGGTGCAACATCCGTAAATGTAGATGCCCTAAATATATTAGATAATAACAATGAAAAAGAAGAAACAAATTCGTCATTGTTCATGATAGAAAACATTCATAATTAATAGATAAGCTTAATTCTCTAAAAAGATTCCAGTTGATTCTGGAACATTGCACGTGTGCACTTTCAAAATTAGGTTCCTGTGCTTTGCTACTCGAAAAGTTCCATTGTAAAATAATTTGTTTATGATCAAATAGTTTGAAGTAATTTGCTACATCATAACTGTGTGAGTTCAACGCTTCAACTTCTAAATATACATGATCTAAGCATTCCGAACCTCTAGTTGGTTCCTTTATAATCTGCTTGAGATCATGATTAGAAAAAAGATTGATTATTTCACAGTCATGCACCTTATTAAAATCTCCTACCACAACAATATAGCCATGGCAGTCCAAAATAGATTGAAAGGAATTGGTAAACATTTGATCATCATGTAAATTAGCATACGGCGGTCTGTAAACCGCGGTTAAAATAAGGTTATCAATTTGTATAGTTAAAAAATCAATGACAGTATTATATTCGCTAGCATGTAACACTGTCACATTTAATAATAATAATAATAATAATACATTTATTTGGCATCAAAGGCCAACTGGCCCAATCATTGAAATAGCAAATCAAGGGTAGGATATGTGGAGGTGAGTGGAATTGTGACTAGCAAAGTATTTAATAGCAGGGGGAGGGGTTCGGGAGGGAAAAGTTATCATTAACATCAAGATAGTTCAATCTGGTGAAAAATAAATATAAGCGAAGTTCCATTTGACTAGACAAGATCAATTGGAGATAGTCCGTGAAGTATCAGATCTTCAAGGTGAATGTGAGATCGAAAACAAAGATGAAGATGAAAAGATGGCGGCCCGGAGGTAGACGTCGACCGTTGGAGTCCATTGTCGTGACGAATGAATTGATGGAGTCGGCAGGATTGAGGCGAGCGAGTCTTGCAAGGATCGCAGGCATCTGTAGAACGTGATCGTGATTAAAAGAAGACCAGGGAGAGTCGAAGTCCGAAGCGAACCGTTGGTGGATCGGTAGGGCTGTTGGGTTTCCGGTCCTCCGCTGAAACAAGAAAGAAAGAAAAGAGTTGGATGAGCAAAACGTAGTAGAGTATCCACAACGTGGATATAATGGGGTTAGGAATGGGCTGAGAGGTGGTATTAGTGAATCTAGAAGAAAAGAATAAGACAAGAGAGGTAGAGTGGAAGATGGCTGCCTGATGGATTTAACCCTACGAAGTTAGTAAAGAGGATAGCCTGGGGTGAAGTAAATGTTATGGATTGAGAAGGAACCAGTTTCGTTTCCAATCGGTCGTATCACAAAGAAATTTGTTGAAGAAGTACTGATGGGCTGCCTTTTTGAATTCGTGCTGGGGTAGGAGTTTTATGTCTGTGGGGAGAGCGTTGAAGACATTAGTGGCTTTGGAGAAGAGATAGATTTTTTTAAATATGGTGGGGGTATGGTAGGCTTGGATAGAAGAGTTACTAGAACGTGTGGCATAGTGGTGACTGGGGTGGGCAAAATTGGAGAGTGGTAAGCAGGTTGTGATCTTGTGGATAAAAGAAATGACGCGAAGGTGACGGGTGAACCAAAGCGGAAGAAGGTTTGCCAGAAGAAGGCGTTCCCTATAGTTTTGGCATTTCGGGAAGACTCGTTTTAGAAATCTGGAGGATATCTGTTCAATAGTGTAGGAGGAGGCGAGGGTTAGAGGACAGTAGAATTCGCTGGCGTAGGAAATGAGGGGCAGAACGTAGACCTTGAATAACGTGAGTTGGAGAGTGGGATTGTTAGTCTTAAAACAGATCAGACGGGCCCATTTGAAGAGTTTGGAGGTAGTGTGTGTAAGGTGTAGGGAGAAGTCAAGGGATTTCGAGAAGTGAATGCCAAGATGTTTGGCCGAATCTATTATTTCTATATCAAGGGGGTAGTTGGCAACCGGGATAGAGCAGAATGGATCAGAGGAGAGTTTCATTATGCGAGTTTTGGTGGGATTTAGTTTGAGGCCGATTCTGCTGAGCTGCGAGTGGAGCGAGGATAGGAGCTCCGATATAAGGGGTAAGGAAGGGTTGGATGTTTTGGAGTTGCTGAATACGATAACCATGTCATCCGCATATTTGAACAGCTTGAAAAGGTTGTCTTCAACCTGTATGTGCGCGAGCGTAAGGTTGAAGAGAATGGGACCAAGTACGGGGCCCTGGGGAACACCGGATCGGATATGGGCTGGCCTCGAGTGACTACTGCCAACTTTTACTGTCGCATATCGGTTTCGGAGATAGTAACTAATAAGATTGAGAACGTTGCCGCAGATACCGCTTCTCAGTAAGGCGGATTCGATTGCTGAAAATGACAGCGAGTCAAAAGCCTTGGATATGTCCAGGAATAGGAGGGTGCACTGAAGCCCTTTGGAGAAGGAGGAGTAGCAATGATCGAGAACACTAACTAAGTTGGTGGAAGAGGAGCGGCCATTCAAAAAGCCATGTTGATCATCGAGGAGATAGAAGTTTACATGAGACTTAATGGAGGGGTAGATTAGGTTGTATAAGATCCTGTCGAAGATTTTGGTGAAAGAAGGGACGATAGTAATGGGGCGGAGATCTTTAAATGATGAGATCGAAGAAGTGCCATTTTTAGGGATAGGAGAGATCGTCGAATTGAGCCAGTCCGGGGGAAGATAGGTGGTTTCGAGACAATGATTAATAACATCTGCAATCAGAGAGAAGACGTTCCAGCCTAGAAGGGCAATCATACTGACCGAGACTCCATATTGATCAAATTGGTGTTTAGATTTAATGTTTTTAATTGCCTGGGCGACGGAAGCCGGAGAGACATGGAACCAGCGTAGGTTCTCGGTGTCTCCGTTGTCTAACATCTCAACAGGTGGAGTGGGAGTGGAAAAGGAGTCGAGAAGGTGAGTCAGATAATCATTGGCGAAGCAGAGGTCGCCTGACTGAGAGAAGTTGATAAACGAGGTTTTGGGCTTTTGCAGCAATTGGTGTTTGATGATGGCGAACTTTGCCCGGGGATTAGGAGCTGAGCGGATGCGTTTTTCGATGTGGAGCGCTTGTTTGTTGATAGCCTGTTTAATGAGCCCATCAATGCGTCTCAGAGCGAGGGCGCGAGCAAGTGACGATGTGCGTAGGCGAGAGTTGCGTGCGAGGTTGTCACGTGCCTTAAACAGAGCGTTCAACTTATTCGTCGAGTATACTTGTTGAATAGAGGTGGCGGAGTTATAGTGGGAGGATAGGATGTTATGGACTTCGGAAAAGCACGAGGAGAGATTGTTTGGGAGAAAGAGGTCCCTCCAGTTAACTGTGTCACAGAGTCGGCGGAACTCTTCCCAGTTGGTGAATCGTCTGAAAGATTGGGTGTCTTCTCGAGGGGTGAAGGATAAGAGAGGTAAGAGGAAGGATACCTGACAGTGATCAAGGTTGGGGAAGATTTCCCGAGAGCGAACATCGGTCACCTCGTTATTGGAGAGAACACAATCCAGTTGGTTGTTCCCTCGGGTAGGAAAATGCACGAATTGGTGCAGCAGGTTATCCGCAAAGAGTCGAAGCAGTGGGTGACTTTCGGAAGCTAGATTATGCCAGTTAGTCATGGGGAGGTTGAGATCACCCACAACGACGTACCGATCAGAGTGTAAAGAGAAAAAAGTGGAAAGGAGTTGGGCCCCGCGAGTGTCGTCGATGAGTGAGATATTAGGGGGTCTGTAGACAACACAGGTAGATATGCTTTGGTTAAGGATTTGTAGCTGAAACGAGAAAAATTCCAATCCTTGAGAGTTCGATGTCGACAAGCGTTTGGGCATAAGAAGGGATCGGACATAGGCAGCTAGTCCGCCCCCACGACCGACAGTTCTGTCGCTACGAAGGAACGTGTATCCATGAATGAGGAAAAGATCATCACAGTGGATGGAAGGGGACAGCCAAGTCTCAACAAGAACGCATATGTCAATCTCGTTAGAGGACAGAAAGGCTCGTAGTTGATTAATTTTAGGCGTAAGTGACCTGCAGTTGATGAGGATTGCTGAGAGCGCTTTGAGAGAGGGATGGTTAGATCGGGGAGGAGAAGCGTGCGGGGGCTTTCCGCTGGCGGGTGGAGCGAGATCTAGGGCTGATGAGGGTGACAGACCGCTCGTTGACAAGGATAGAGTGGTCAGCGTCGATTTGGATTTCTGTTGTCCCGCGTTTATCAGGTGGGTGAGGCAGTTGTAGGGTTTGAAAGCAAAAGGGGGGCGAGATATCTGGGTTCGAGGGGGCACTCGGAAGGTGCGTTGAGGGGGCGAGCAGGGACGGAGAAAGATCAGGAGCTGGGGCGAAACTGTCCAGGGTGGGGTCGATGATGGATTCAGTAGGGGGAGACGAAGTTGATGGGGCTGGGTCGAAGTTTTGCTTGGCCTTAGTAGACTTACGTTTTTTCGGTTTCTGGGTCATAGCATCTGTCACAAAGGTAACTTGTCGAGGGGATGTGGACCTGGCGGACGAGTTTGGGAGAGAAGATGCGTTATTAGGAGGCTTAGCGCGGCGTGGTCGGCCACGACGACGTGGTAAAGCTTGAGATAGTGTGGGGGGACTGGTTGCGGAGTAAGGGCTAAAGGTGAGAGGAAGGCCTTCAAATCGGGAAGGTGTGAGTAGGGGTGGACTGGAGGAAGGTGCGTCGCCAAGGAGTCCGCCGTGAACTGAACGGCTTTTCTTTGGATTGCTCCAGCCCGGAAAGGCGTGATGAGCTGGAGGAGGGGTGGTGTCCGGTGTGTGAGTTTGGGCTTTCTCTAGAGTCCTCTGTAGCAGAGTGTAGTCTCGTTTGAGTTTGACTTGTCCGGATGTTAAGATGGGCGAGTGTAATTTGAGATGACGAACCTCATCGTCAGACAGTCTTTTGTGCGAGGAGAGAATGAAGGCTCGACCCTTTCCCGAGGAGATCTCTTTAAGGTGGCTAAAGTTTTCCCCTATTTGACTGATGAGATCTGAGGCCAGATCGTCCTTTGAGAGTGGGGAGCGCGGAGACCAAAGAAAGAGGTTTCGCTTGTTGTGATTTCGCAGGGCAACCTCCCTGGCTACTCCATTCAGAAACTCATCCGCTTGACGCAACAAATGGGGCTGAACGGAGGAGACTGAAAGGTTGCCAGTCAGTGCTCCAAGTAATCCTGTGATGTCCGCCATTTGCTGTTGGAGATCAGAAATATTGGAGATAATCTTTTGGGTGAGGAGCGGGGAGATGGGGGCTGGCGACGAAAGTTGGTTCATGATGGAGTTAGATAGAAGAGTAGAATTAATGTTGATTACGGTAAAAGAGAGGAAAAGAATGAGTAATTATGAGCGAAAAAGAATAGGTATTAAAATGTAGAAATAAACGGAAAAATCGGGTAGGCTAGAAATAGACCCTTGGTAACTGAAGGTAGATTCCTGGAGTATCCTGGAGAAGAAATCAGACAAGAAATCCCGAGAATCTGAAAATAAAAACAAAATAAAACCCGATATCCTTCGAAAGTAGAGAAAAATGTTGAAAACCACAAGCACGCTCTCTCCGGTCGTTGCGTTCCACCCGAGTAGATTTAAAAAAAAATGCTTGTGGATATTTTCGTATATATTCATGTCTCCGTGCTTAATGCAGTTTGCGAGCTAGATAATCAGCAACCAAATTTTGTTTTTCTAATTGCACAACATAGACGACTAATATGTTGCTGTTGTTTATCTCAAATGTGCGATATTAATTTGAATAATTGTTTGCATAATAGTAATTGATACAGCAATTGCTAGTGTTTGTTTTCGTATGTATGTCTGTAGCGTGTGTGTATGCATAATTTATGTGTGTTTATGTACGCTTGTATTTTTGTCAATATATATGTTTAATACTATTTGTTGCGGAGAACTAATATATATGCAAGTATGCATTAGGTGTTGCGAACCTAGTACCAAATTAGTTCAGTTGTGACCAGAAGGATAAACCAAAGTCAGCATGATCGGAAAGTATAATCTCATGCACATTCATTTCGTGCTTATTGGCGACTCATCAGTAGGAGCCGGCATTACGCCCTTTAACCACTATATATTTGGATTAGGAAAGTGGGATAATAGGATGGCTTATCCTTCTGGTCAAAACTGAACTAATTTGTTACTAGGTTCGCAACACCTAATACATACTTGAATATATGTTTGTATGAAAATATAAATACAATAGGATTGTGGTTTACTTCAAGCTCGCAAACTCGATTTAAAGAATTGTTACCACCACCCGCGCAATCAATTATTGTTCAAATTGAGGCATGCTTTTATGCATTGTGGTATTTATGTATGACCGTATATATCTATTTATGTATGTGTATTTTTATATTGTATGTATTTACGTATGTATGCATGAATATATTTATGTATGCGTTTATATTCTATATATGTATGTGCATTCGTATGTATTTACACACACACACACACATATATATATATATATATATATATATATATATATATATATATATATATGAGTCCACGCAAGTATTTAAGCAAAAATGAATTTTTAATACTTAAAGTAGAAAGCAAACTTTTATAAAAAGAGGAAGGTGGTTATGTTAAACTAGGGAGAGGCATTTTTATCAAATGTTGGTTTAATTTTTATTCAGTTTGAATTAAACACGTCAGTAGATTTTTTTAAAGTTATCAAACTTTTTTACTTTCATTATTTTTTATTTATTGGCGACGGGAATTTTGGAAGATATTTTCGCGACTGAAATTTAGCCTTCTTAGTAATTTTGGTCGTTTTAATCTTAGTTGTATCTTGTGCATGTCTCCTGGAGTCACAACAAACATTTAGGCTTACTTGTAGCTTTAGAATATTCGATGAATTTCAGCGTGGAAGGTATTGCTAGATTAATGGTATGTTTTTTGTGCTTTTGAAACCTTGTCTGTTCTCGGTTTTATTGACAACATGGATTATTAGGCACAATGTTGTGGCTTTACATTGTATTCCATAAAACAAAAGCACATTCCATCATCTGAGGAAACACCTGACGTTTTGGAACATATGAAGATAAAAGTTTGTGTATTTAGCATTGTTCAATTTCTGTTTGTTTACATTCATTGATGAACTTGTGCACAATTGCATTGTCGTAGTTCAATGAAATCGATATATGTATCCACTAGTTATTGAAATCCACGCTTAGCAGTAGTTTTATGTGGCCATAACAGTATTTTGTAGCCGTTGATACGATTTTCTAAATATAAAGCCTGACTGGCCTTCTAGTTTTTAATTCTTGAGTAATTGACCATCTGATTTAATGTTATAGATGTGAAATTTGTTCTTGCCAAATTTTAGTTCAGATTAAGGTTTTCAATTTTGTTTCGTTACATGCAATTCTTGTGATCTGCATGCAATTTATGTATCGATGTTTGAACTATTTTTATAATATTTTTGACTGTTACCTGTCAACGATACTATTTTAGACAATCATTTAAAGAATTCATGAGAACTGACTTAAATTAGTAATGAAGTTAAGCATGCTTGTCACGCTCTATTCGGCTTAATGATTTCGCTCATTTTGTTACTTATCATTTTGATAGCAATCGTGTAATACACGGGTCTTTGATTAATTACCCGATTCTTGTTTTTTGGAATAACGTTTTTACGTTCACTGTCCTAATTTTTGCTCGGAATATTTTGGGATCCATTTCCGGATCCCATTGTCAACGGTAAGCTCATCGCACCGCGAGATTTGACAATTATGAAGTCTTTTAAATAACAAATCAATCCATCTACAAAAATTATTGTGTATATGAACTCGATTTTTTATTGCAAATAATAATGGTTTATGTATCCTCTTTGTGCAAGATCACTGTAAAATACTTAGATTTCCTAATTCATTGTGATAATGTTCATATTAGTTAAGCCAATGCCATTTTGAAAAATACTAACCATTTAGCATAATAATGAAGTTATCTTCGTAGATGCTTTGAAAATTTGCATCGCTATCTGTTCTGAATCACAGTAACAAGCACAGCAAACGGGCAGAGTGAGTCGAAAAATCAGAAGAAAGAGTTGCCTAAAATATTAGGCTTTATTCATCATATAATGCAGATATACATGCTAAAAGACAAAACAAAACATGTTAGTGTACGAACGGTGTGAATATAAATGTGTGTACAAATAAACAATCATATCATTCTCCTCCACTGCGATTTGTAGCGTAGCGTCAGAGTCGGAACAAGACTGTTATAGTAACAATTCAAAGAGGATTGAGAAAACATAGTATTTAAACATTTCCACTTCGTAAGTTATAAGGATGAACACGTTGTTGTTGATTGATAAGGTTTTCGAGATTCTCTGATAGGTCACGAGCATTTGAGTTATCCGTAGATTCACTATTTGCCTTAACATTATCATTATCGGTATCGTCATTATAGGAGGTTTGTTCATCAGCAACAACCGGTTCATTTTCACGGAGTCCCATATTAGTTTCAGCTTCATTCATCAGTGCGTCGGAGCCTTTCGGGGCTAATTGACGGATAGATACTGTATCTTCTCTTCCATCAGAAAAACGAACATGCGCATAGTTAGGATTGCAATGAATTAGTTCAACTTCTTCCACAGAGGGGTCATATTTAGAAACTCTAGCATTCTTCTTGAGTAAAACTTTGCCAGGAACAGTAAGCCAGGTTGGGAGTGTGGTACCAAAAGTCGACCTTCTATTGTGTCGAAAAAGACGCTCGTGAGGGGTTTCGTTGGTAGATGTGCACAATAATGAACGGATTGAATGTAATGCGTCCAGCAGCACGCATTCCCAGTTTTCAACTGAAAGCCTTTTTGATCTGAGAGCGAGAAGGATCGATTTCCATAAGGTACCATTCATTCTTTCTACCTGTCCATATCCTTTGGGATTATAAGGAGTCGTTCTACTCGAAGCTATACCTTTTTCCCGAAGAAAATTTTGTACCTCGGTCGACATGAAGGAAGAACCTCTGTCTGAGTGAATGTACGAAGGCATCCCAAACATTGCGAATATTTGACACAGGTGAAGTATGGACGGTGGTATGACGGTGTGACTGCTAAGGTCAGGACAAGCAAATGCAAAGGGAAATCGAGAATATTCATCGATGACCGTCAGTAGATAACGATTACGAGTTGATGAAGGAAGAGGTCCTTTAAAATCCATAGATAACCGCTCAAACGGTTGGGTAGCTTTGATTAATTGGCCTTGAATTGCCGAAGGAAATCTGGGCTTGATTTCAGAGCACACTTCACAACTCAAGGTCATTTTTCGAATTTCATCAATAGAATATGGTAAATTACGAGATTTCACAAAGTGGAGCATACGAGAAATTCCAGGATGACAAAGAGAATCATGTATTTGTTTTAAATCCAGTCCATTTAGAAGCGCACCACAACAGGATCGACTTAGTGCATCTGCTGCTTTGTTATCTTTTCCGGGTCTATAGACAACATCGAAGCTGTAAGGTGATAATTCCATTTTCCAGCGCAAAATTTTATCGTTCTTCACTCTTCCTCGATTTTGATTGCCAAAAATAAAGGAAACAGATCTTTGATCAGTGACAAGTTTGAAATGATTACCCAAAAGTAAATGCCTCCATTTTCGAATAGCTTCAACCACGGCATAGGCTTCTTTTTCAACAGCTGAGTGATGTTTTTCAGATGGCGTCAACGTCCGAGAGAAAAACGCCACAGGTCTTCCATCTTGGTTCAAAGTGGCAGCAATAGCTACGTCCGAAGCATCAGTTTCGACGACAAACGGAATATCACAACGAATAGAAGCTAGAGTTGCTACGGCTAATTCTTTTTTAAGATCATCGAAATTTTGTTTCACAGAGACGGGCAAAGGAAAAGTTCGATTATGAACGAGTGAGTGAAATTTTATCGGAGAAGTTGGAGATCCACGGCGAATAATAAGCGAAAAATCCCACAATTCTTTGTTGCGATTGCACATTCGACGGTGGTGGGAGATCTTGTAAAGGCTTTAATCGGTCAGGATCAGGTTTAATTTTTCCATTCGATATTTGAAAACCAAGGAGAGTAATTTCTTTAGCTGCGAAAATGCTCTTTGATTCATTTAAGGTCAATCCATATTTTTTAGCGGCATTAAGAAATTTGTTGAGA
The DNA here is from genome assembly GCA_029291075.1 of Eudiplozoon nipponicum. NCBI lineage: Eukaryota > Metazoa > Platyhelminthes > Monogenea > Mazocraeidea > Diplozoidae > Eudiplozoon > Eudiplozoon nipponicum. The sequence goes on from JAQBSW010006154.1 coordinate 11,581, forward strand.
TTTGTTTCGTGTTCAAGCGTATCTCTCCCGCAAACTGTCACATTGTCCACATAGACAAATGTATCTGTGAGATGTTCCTGTGCGATTATATGATCCATAGTTCTTTGGAAACATGAGACACCATTCGTCACCCCGAAGGGAATGCGACGGAATTGAAACAAGCGTCCACACGCTTCGAAAGCAGTAAATACCTTTTCATGTTCTTGGATAGGTATTTGGTGGTAAGCGCTTTTGAGATCCAAAGTGCTGAATATATGATATTTTGAAATGGTTTCAGCCATTTGGTCTATTTTCGGCAAAGGATAGGCGTCTAAGAGTGTGAATTTGTTGACCGTTTGGCTGTAGTCCACAACCATACGTTTCTTGTGATTCTTATTCGATACCACGAGAACTTGTGCTCTCCACGGGGATGTTGAAGGTTCGATAATGCCATCAGAAACTAATCTGTTTATTTCATCCATTCGATTGTGCCTTCTTGATTTCGTAGCAATAGGCCTCCAGTTAGCAGTTAAATGGTGGAAAAGAAGCGGGGACGTAACAGATGCAGGTTTCAGTAAACAGACGGTGAATGACGATTTATGACCATCAAAAGAGATATTTACACTTTTATGCAATCCAAGGAAGTCATGACCGAGGAGTACGTCAGTACAAAGATCAGAAAGTATAGATAGCTTGATATTTTATAAACACATGATTTGTATTGAATCGACACAAAACAATGGCCTTTGGTATGACTCGATAATGAGCTAGACGCTATGGTTATTGTTGCTCGTGAGGAGTGAATTTTCCATTTATTTTTCAAAACGAAGGCTTCTGAAACATAACTACAGGAACTGCCTGTATCAACGAGAGCATGACAATTTATGTTATTGACTTCTATATTTATTACACATTTGGTGAGACAATCAGGAGCAGCAGCTAATACAGTTGCAGATATGGTAGGATGAAGGGTCGAAACCACTGGGCGGTGATTCTTAGAGCGACATACCTTTTGAAAATGTCCTTTGTTTCCACAACTTTTACAGAAGGCGTTTCTGGCCGAACATTTCCATCTTAAATGATAATCGTACCCACAAAAGTCACATTTTTGTTTAATAGCAGCAACAAGATTATCTGTAGATTTATCGGAGGTTGATGAAGGACTGAGTGGCTGAACCGTTGCAGTGTGCAGAATTCAAACAGTTTTGATATGATAATGATTGCTTTTCCGCCATTTCGAGACCACGTGTTTGATCAAAAGCCGCTTGAAAATTAAGTGAGTTGTGTTCTAAGAGACGTTGTCTGATTGAATTGGACTGGATTCCATTAATGAAGGCATCGCGCAGAGCATCGTCTCGATTTTCCTCGGCCGTAGTTGGTTTGAAATTGCACTCCCTAGCTAACGATTTCAGAATCTGAACAAATTGATCCAATGTTTGTCCATTTTCTTGTTTAGTAGTCGCGAGTATATGACGAACAAAGACTTCATTTTTCGGTCTGACATAGAGATTCATTAGAGTTTTGATAGCATGATCATATGTATCACAGTCAACGATGTGTTCATATACGTTAGGAGAGACGTAGGAAATAAGAGTGTCTAATTTATCCGGATTCATGGATTCGACTGATTTCAGGAGACCACAGAATGTACGATACCAATGATTCCATTGTTTTGCTGCATCTGGTGCACTAGGTTCAACATCAAATCTTTCTGGTCTGAGTAGGCGTTCCATGATTGGGTTATATGATGAATAAATTGTTCTGAATCACAGTAACAAGCACAGCAAACGGGCAGAGTGAGTCGAAAAATCAGAAGAAAGAGTTGCCTAAAATATTAGGCTTTATTCATCATATAATGCAGATATACATGCTAAAAGACAAAGCAAAACATGTTAGTGTACGAACGGTGTGAATATAAATGTGTGTACAAATAAACAATCATATCACTATCTAATTCAAATTCAATTTTTGGGCTTCACAGCGTCATCCTAGCTTTCGACATTTTAAGCTTCCAATGTGGTTTGCTCTCACTTTTAGATTCTTCGTTATGAATGTATTTGCCTGAGAAAGGCGTTAGTGTTAGTAATTTTTGTGGCTGGTTTTAATGAAGTATCGGATTGGTTTTTATTTCAGATGCTTCATCTTGATTCAAACAAGTTGGATGTATCAGTTGTACTTGTTTTAAAATTAAATTTATGATAATTATTGGCTTGTGAGCAAATGTGTTATGATCTTTATTGCCCATATTGTTAACCAAATACAACTTATGACATTATCAGTCACAAATATACTGCGGGTAATCATGTGGTTTAGAAGACATTTTGTTTTGCGCGCCGGGGAATAGATTAATTATTTGGCCCTTGTTTTGCGAAGCAGTGTTTTCATCCACTACCTTCATTCTTATTCCGGATATTTCGGCCTCGTGTTTGGAAAGCCTTTTTCAACAGCAAGCATATCTCTAAAAGAATTTAACAATTAATAAAGTGGTGAATTTAGCATAAAATGGGTTCGTTTCTTTTTACTGGTAGATTTTATAGACATAACTGACTTTTCACTGGGTAGGTGTGTCTTGTGTGTAAATGTTAGTGTATGTGTCTGCACGCGTACAATCATCCAAGTGAAATTAGGTTTGTGAATAGTACCTACTGACGTTTCAAGAAGATCGTACGCCATGCCTGTGCGTGTGCGCAGATTGAAGCAAATCGAACACGTTTTTCTAAAATCTGCTATTGTGATTATTGTGCTGTGTATATATGTGACTATTGGCCTGATGATGGAACGGAAAATCACATTACGAAACGTAGCCAGTAAACAAAGATTGGATGGAATCGCATTACCAATGGTTAGTATGAACGATGTTGAGGCCTTCGGAAGAAAGGAACGAATACACACCCAGTCCGATCGAAGACAAAACAGATGCGGACAGAGAAATTGGGATAAATCGGATCTTTGTGAATTTGTTGGTGCAAAGCTACAATCCGCGTACGCAAAACGCGGCATTGCAGAATATGAAGCTGGCACCCGCAAAAATTTAAAAAAATATCTATAAGTAATTAATGTCAGTCCCTCCCCTTTTAAAACCTATTCTCTTAAATGAAGTTTTTACGAGGGGCATCCAGGTAAGAATGGGGAAATGTAGTTGGAATACATCTGTCGCAAATAATCAAGTGTTAGTAAAATAATACGTTTCATTAAGATAATAAGTTGAATACTAGGAGGGTCGTAAAAGAAATTATAAAGAAAGATTATTGAAATATTGTAACGAAAAGTTGTTCTTTAGTGTATTTTTTTACACTCCATAAAAGACAAGTTAATAAGTAAAGTAAGATAACAAATAATAAAGGTAATCTTAAAATTAGTTAATCCTCCTTCGACATCTGTAAGTTAGTGATAATTCAACGTTCTTATATTTATTCTTGAGCGACTTTCCAATTCTGATTCACGCAATCTTCGCTGTATTCCAAATTAATCCTAGCGATTTTTCTACGGCTGTTTCATTCATTATGTCGTCTAGATTTCATTTCGTCGGATTCCCTGTTTATTCTTGTCGAATTTTTAGGACCACATAAAACTATTCCATTGATTGTGTGCAGTCTCTACAATATGACGTGCAATATCTAATCTATTAATATGTCAATATTTACATACGGTTCTGTGGTCCCCTGTTTTTGCCTTAATTTTGCGCATGGTTTCACCTACATATATGACATTTCATACATGTCTGATGTGTCTAACTGTTCAATGTTCTCCTTTTGGCTCACATTTACGACAAAAAGAAACTTTTCTTTACTGTATTTTTATACTTTTTCTTTCAGTAGGTAATTGTCTAAACTTACTTTTTTATTAATTCTTGAGTATTAACCCCGACAAGATTGTGCGATTGGTATATTCACAATTTCATACCCCCTTCCTAATCAGGGAAGTCACTCGTAAGCACGTAATTTAATAAAGTACAAAACAATTAGTCTGTATGCAAACAGTAATTTATTCTAATTACCTCGGTTTCATTTATTTAAGCGTATGCATACAAATTAACTGATTAATTCACAGTGTTAATGATATTTGCTTATCTATTGAATTTTCGATATTTTTTATGAGGTCACTGTAATTTCACTTTGATGATGGTATACGTGACTACTCATGCACTTACATACATGGCCCACACTTATCTAGTGGAAAGTTATTTTTGTTCAAAAGTGCTACCAGTAAGTATACTTTATGATGTTTAATCAAGATGTACCATTTGACTTAATAATTGTCAGGGATATTGGCGCGGTAAGCTTACAATTGACAGAGGGGTCCGAAACCGGACCCCGAAAAATCTTTAGGGATAATGGTCAATGCATGCTTTGCTAAGCAAGGATAAGGTAATTAATCTATTTCCTGTCACACTCAAAATCTCTCTTTACAATGATAGTTACCGTAAAATCAGGCAAGGCGAAGCAGGATTGAAAGATCAAGATATTTACGGACTGCATTTACAATATACGAGCTTTTTAGCACACTCCCTTACCTCAGGGTGTAAGCTACATAAGCAATGATGGAAATAGAACCCGTAGCCACATCAGTTGTGTATGGAAGTACGTGCAATGATTGTAATAACATGTATGTAAATGAAACCACGCGCCCAATTAAGGAAAGAAGAGGGACACATTGAACAGAATGTAAGCATTAAAATGTTAATACATCTGATCTTGCATGTTATTTAGTGGAGACCGAGAATATTAGCAACTGAGATGAGATAATCTATTGAAATTGAATCGATATCTGTCATTATGAATAAACCACGTAGCATTCACTAAAATAGAAAGCGACGACTTTATGTGTCAGAATCATAGACTAGCTGCAGCTATAGAGTACTTTTATTTATTTAAGTTTATCTAATCTATGTATTTACAAAATAACCTCTCGATGATTAATTCTGATTTGCCGTACTTTATCATCATTTGCTTTGCCATCTATAATTTATTGTTTCCTTATTATATCTATTAGCTTAGTGCCTATATTCCAACATAGCTTATTCGCAACATGTTGTGTTAATTATTTTAATTATGTGCTACATTACTGGAATTTTTCTCTCAGTTTGTAGTTTCTTGTTTGACATTAATTTATTTTAACTTCGAACCTTAATTAAGATTATTGTTTGCAAACTAACCTTAAGAGAATTTGTTCATACATTCTTTTAATAGTTGTGTATGGATATTCGTATTAATGTCCCCTATATAACTATTGACTGTATTCTTGATTAAACGAACATTGGTTGCGCGGGTGGTGATAACAATTATTATAACCAAGATTGCGGTCTTGATATAAACACCTGACCCATTAATTACTTACATATGTCAGTATAAACTAAGAATTGTATAGTGTAGAAAAGGCAATTCATCCAGTAGACCGGTTTCGTCCTTATTGGGAACTCATCATGTACTGGCCAGAATTTGCCGCGGACAGGACTCGAACCTGGGCACGTCTGCTTCGGAATCTGGTGCTCTAACCACTGAGCTATCCTGCCGTACACTATACTGTACCACAATTTTCAGTTATATACTAACTAATGTAACTTGGTTAGTCTATTTTTCCTTTAGGTGGAGCTCATATGGCATCCATTTAGACCCAAAGTTCCAACTAACCATCCCCAATCTGTCATTACCGAACAGACACCACACAACATGGGGAAGTGGTATTGAAATGAACATTTATATAATTAAACGAACATTGGTTGCGCGGGTGGTGATAACAATTATTATAATCAAGGTTGCGGTCTTGATATAAACACCTGACCCATTAATTACTTACATATGTCAGTATAAACTAAGAATTGTATAGTGTAGAAAGGCAATTCATCCAGTAGACCGGTTTCGTCCTTATTGGGAACTTATCATGTACTGGCCAGAATTTGAAGCAGACGTGCCCAGGTTCGAGCCCTGTCCGCGGCAAATTCTTGCCAGTACATGATGAGTTCCCAATGAGGACGAAACCGGTCTACTAGATGAATTGCCTTTTGTACACTATACAATTCTTAGTTTATACTGACATATGTAAGTAATTAATGGGTCAGGTGTTTATATTCTTGATTATTTTATTATATATTTTATTAAATCACAAACGTACATAGAGCAATTGATAGGCGAATGACGTGGCTCATTTAGATGAATGTACACGTGTTTGTAATTAAATTGAACTGATTGGATTAAAATTAATAGACGAATACATACATTGCGCACGTATATCAATTTGTACCATCCTTTATAAAATATAATTAAAATCTATCAAACTTATTCAGTGAGAGTTTAGGTAGTACTAAAGTTTTGTTGCTATCGTCTCAGCTGAATTCGGTGGAAGAATGCATAGCTACAACTAATGATATTGCACATTTTTAAACGTGTGGAAAAACATTGGCTTTCTGCAGGTATTTATTCGATGCTTAAGCTTCGATCTGTTAAGTTAGAAAAACACCAATCCTCCTTTTCTGACTTGAAAAAATTCTGCAGTGCCGGAGTTTCAAAGTCGAAAACACGTTGAAAATTAGGGCCAATTTAGTTATGTAAAATATTTAATCCTCAATTATTTTTAGGCTACGCAGCATGTAGTGGTCAAGAGCTCAGATCGTACAGCATCTTACAACTGCATCTGCTTTTAGTTGAATCGCCTTTTCAATCTTTCTTTAATCATGGAATTTCTTCTTTTCCCCATGCCGCGTTTTGCGTACGCGGGTAGTAGCTTTGCACGGACAGTTTCACAATATATATATATATATATATATATATATATATATATATATATCTGACCCATTACGTACATACAATTTTTGGTTGAAACAAAGCATTATATAGTGTAGAAAGGGCAATAATTGGTTGGTAACACCACGGTTCTAATGAACGCATATACCATAATCGAGAAGCTAATTTTAAAGAGATTTTTCATTGCTATTTAATTCTAGACTCTTAGTGACACTTATTTTACTCATTAATAGAATCCAGCTTAAGAAGGATAACAGATGATTTGCAAAGATTTCCAAAATCGAACTTATTAATTGTTCTATCTCATTATTTCTGCGTCTCCTGCTCAAATATTGATATTTAAAAAGATCGTTGGTCCGCTGGCAGACAATTGTTAACATTTTCCACGTTTCTTGGAAATGTCTATAAATAATCTCTCCCAAGGACGTTTATTAACTATTTATTTTGTGGTATCGGGAGATTTTACGTGCTATTGTGAAGAATATGCTAACACGTGTCTACTTTTTGCCTAAAATATTGTGTTACTACATTACCATGTGGATTTATCACAATTCCAAATGGTTTTAAAATTCTTTTTATAATTTCATCTCCATTTGAATAATGAAGAATTTTAATTGAATTTTGTCTGGTTGAGTAAACGCAATTCTATGGGTCGCTGCATTTATTGGACCATTATGAATCTATAAAGAACAATGTAAAATGATAAATAATATGTTTCTATTATCGTATTTTAATTCATGGATTTCTGCTTTGAGTTTAGTATTTTTTCGTCTATGTACTTTATGGTCTAATTCTTTCTAGCAATTAAAAATATGTTTACAGAGCTTGTTTCTTCATCAAGTTTGTTAGCCTCTTCAGCGTTGTGCTGTTAAATTTATTTATCGGTGTGGACCTGGCGAATGAAATATCTAATAGGACTGGCGTTCTTCTCTCCTCTTCATATGCTTCTGGATTCAGTCTGTTGTCTTGGATACTTTTCCATATGCAACTTTCGGAGACACCTTAACTGAGGAAAAATACTTTGAGCCGTTGATATTTCTCTTATGATAACAGGTGGAATTTAGACAGTTGTAACAGTTGCACTATTATGGCTCCAGTACACAAAGAAATCAGAAATCCCCTTGCAAAAACAATCAAGATATTTAAATAGGTGATACAATTAATCAATCAATGATTGAGCCGGCGGTGGTAACAATTCTTTAAATCAAGCTTGCGAGCTTGAAGTAAACACCAATCCCATTGTATTTAACCAGTCTCTTTTCGTAAAATAGTTAAATACAAAGGGGTTGGTGTTTACTTCAAGCTCGCAAACTTGATTTAAAGAATCAAAATATTTGTCGGTTTCGCCAATGTCTCACATCGTAGGCATTCAGGAAATATACTAGCCGTGTTGGTTTTAGAAATGTCAATGCTTAAAACTGTTTTGACGATATGTGTCTGCGATTTTGTTGATCGTTTTCCTATACAGTTATCTTTTTTGTCCATGCCCGCATTTTTTGCACTAGATATTTTCAGTCTGGATTTTTTTGCACTTTCACAAGTAGTATTTTACAATCGGATCTATTTGACTTCAGTACTTGACTAACGTTCGTGAAGGTTTATTTTTAGACTCCATATAGATGAAGAATGTCCACTGTCTCTTCTTTATATGTGAAAAATTTATTGATTTTTGAAATCAAAATAATATTTTTTGTTTTCGTCTATATAGTTTTAGATGTAAGTACCATTAAAGTATTAGGACTAATGTTATTGTGAATTAATATGCCAATTTCTTGCGGAAATAATTATTAACAAAAATACATTTCCTTAATTGAAATTTGCATAGGTTTTGTGTCTATGTTGTTCGACGACTGGTTAAATACAATGGGATTGGTGTTTACTTGAAGCTCATTAACTTGATTTAAAAATTGTTACCATCACCCACACAATCAATGGTATATATATATATATATATATATATATATATATATATATATATATATATATATATATATATAACTGGCAAAAGCTGCAAAAAGTTAATGTTCGTGACTGCATAGAAGTTGTGCAGCCGACATTTACAGTCAAGTATAAAGTATGCGAGACTGCTACGGGTGATAGCTGCATATATAGTTTTGCTTTCCATATGCATCGCAGTTTGATCCATGCTTACCAATTTTCCGTCGTATTATGATGATCATGGAAGGGTCCAAAAGCATCGGAAAGTGTGAATGACGGTAGTTTTGTTATGTTGTTTGACAACTAGTTAAATACAATGAGATTAGTGTTTATTTAATGTACAATGAATCATTGTTTATTCACAGATAAATGTGCTTATTCATGAAATTATTATCGTAATTTTTCTTATCCACCTATGTCCTACGTCCTATGCATAAAAAATCTTTGTTCATTTCGTTCCTTAACTGCTATTGCGATGGAATGGCAGTTTGGATGCACTGTTACTGTTCACTGATCGTTAAGCTGAAGTTTCTATGAATTTCGGCAAATAGGGTAACTAGAGATTGGTCACATACCGTTTACCGTTCATAATGTGCCAGGCATTATTTTTATTTTGGTCATATATTCATGTCAGCAGCCTAAATGATTATGAAACTGCAATGCTCTGTGTTGATAGCATAAAATAGTCTTTGTAAAAGGAAAAAAACAGTGGTTTGAGAACAGTGAACACAAACACGAATTTCAGTTGTGTATTTATTGATACATCATTTGACATCTTTAACTAGTACCCCAATTAGAACTCAAAATATGGGCCTTAAATTTCATTGTTCTGCACGTAGGCAAACGCTGCTTTGTTGTTATTTAATTTAATTAATGGAATATAAATTTGGTTTGCTGAATGTTTTTTTGTATTGCACAGTCTTTTCCCCATCACTGTCGGCTTAAGGATGGATTTCGCGCAAATGCAAGTCTGATGGCTTCCGTAATCCGTGACGTTTTGTGTTACATTTTTGTCTTTTTAATGTTTCCATTTACAAGAGCGTATTTATTTTTGAAATCTGCGTTTGTCTTGTACTTCTCTATTGAAGGACGACCTCATGTTCCTTTACAGCTGACGCATAAAATAATGGTTTCCTAAAAATTCAGAATATATAAATTTATATGCCTAAACAGTTATTATTTGTAAGATTTGTTGTTTGACTATTATTCTCAACTTCTTTCTTATTATTACATTTTTTTATGAATAGGTTTCGAGGCTTATTTTGATTTTCGAGGACCCCGAAAACGGAAGAGAAATACCAGACTTGGAAAAACGCGTAAACGCAGTCAAATTTGCGGTAGACAACTTGGTTAAAGTAAGTTTCACCGTGTGTTTCTCATTGATTTTATCGTCTTCTTTCTCCATATTCATTTATATTTCTTTTATATTTAAGAAATAGTAATTTACCAATTGCTTATTATTATTTTAATTTTTATTATTTTTTTAAATGTCACTGCCTTTTGTTGCAGGTAGGCAATGGCACAGTTCAAATCAGTTTAGATGATATACTGCGTCGAGAGATGCCGCCGTATCTTTTTCGCGTGGATGAGGCTAGCGTGCTCCTTTTAGAAGCAGTGCATCTTTTCAAGGAGGACGCTGCATCGCAGTTGGCTAAAAAGAAGTTAATCGAAGGCTCCAGAGGTAAAATATAACTTTTAATCTGTACAAAATGGATTTCTTTATTATATATATGCTGTATAATATAGCAAATTCGTTTAATCAACGATACCAGTTTATTCTTTATTATTCACTCATTTTGAATTGATAGCATTGCCGCAACCCGTACTTAAACTGGAAGGCATTTGGTACACATACTTACAATTCATCCCCTACGCTAATCAAGCCACAGACTGTGTGAAATCAAAGCTATTTATATCTATTGGTGGATCCTAATGAGTATCTATTTCGACCTTAAATAAGACAGATACCATCTAACCTAGGAAAATGATTTTGAATTAAATTAAAATGGCGGGATTTAAATTTGTATTTTTGTCGGCATACAGCAAGTAACATAAGCTGACAAATGTAATTCATCGCTTACATAAATATTTTTCCTTTCTATAAATTTGTAACAAATGTTAACTGTGTTGTATATACCTACTTTAAAGAAAATGTGTGATGCCATACATGGTTCTTTTCTCTATTAATGCTACAAATGCATAAAAATAGCTGAACTATAAGTTATACATAAATTGCAAATAACGAACGCGAACGATTGTTTTCTGTTTGTTGCCTTTCAGAAATATTTAAATATTCCTATTTGGTTGTATTTCAGGTGAAAATTAGGAATGAGTGCTTGTTTTTTCTGAAAATATTTATTTTTATCGTTGCTTATGGAGAAGTACCATGTATCTAACTGCGGTTTTTGACCAAATGAAATGTTATATATATATATATATATATATATATATATATATATATATATATATATATATATATATATATATATATAACGTAAATTACCTTTTGAATATTACACACTATTTTTTTACAAGAGAAAGCACAACATAACGATTGGATAATGGCTGGATTATTTGTAGAGTACTCAACGACAAATTCCATTCTTATATATATATATATATATATATATATATATATATATATATATATATATACTAGGCATTTGATTAATGAATGATCGCTAGTTCGTTTTTCTGTTTTACTATTGTTTCTTGTTGGTGGTTTATTATGCGGCACCCAGTCAATGTAACGAATTTTTCAGTTCTACTCAACGTAAAGTCCGAAAAATATTAATACACAGCCCTTTATGCAAAACAGCACGCATCCGTTCTAAACATTCAAAAGGACCAGCAACACGATATTTTACTCGACTGGCCACGAATAACACAAACTAGCAACGATTTGCTTGCATCCAAACGAGCCCGGACACCAATTGGACGAGAGGTAACAAACTAAAGAAAACTTCAGATACACAAACAGCATCGCGATCATTATCAACAATGAAAAAACTTGCAAAATAAAATTTGCTGTCAACACTGTACTGTACACACCCTTTGCTGTTACCAGGTAGGAAAAATGACGTTTACTAACAATGTGATTCGAAGGATAACGTACGGGGGAAACATTTCTACGTGCAATAATCAACAAAGCGGACACCTAGTCAAAACCGGATTCATCCATAGAAGAATAGACAGATTTTAAACACCACTTTGTAATTTAATAAGAATGATCCCTACAAGCACACAGATACATACTCACGCACTCACAAATCCACCCGAAATAAACCACCAAAAAGAAATATAAGTAAACCTGAAAATCAGACTAGTTCTCATCAAATGAAAACAAAGTATTACATACCTGGCCGTTGTGCAAATTAAGGTGTTTGCATCCACTGGCTATAGAATTAATCTACTCCCTGTCGCGCAACATTTTTCGTTAAAAGCCCAGGATGTAAATTGCAATTGAGGAGTATTCTCGAATTAAACCGACCATTAGCTAATTTATTATTACATTTTATTTCTCTTCCTATATATATATATATATATATATATATATATATATATATATATATATATATATATATATATTTATTAAATATTAAAATAACAAAGTAAAATAAACTTAAACATAACCAATAATTATACTTCTCACTCAAATAATCTCTGTTCGTTTTTATTAACATTAGAAAATGTTGAATTCCATAGTTGTGTATACGCTTCAGGATGCCTTAAAAACCAATTTGCCATTTTATCCTTTTATTTGCTTACCTAGACTTTCTCTTAGCATGTGCCGATTTTGGATGAGATGTTTATGTAACCCATTTAAATGGTAGTGTTTATTAAAGGTATGCAAAGGTCTTCAGGTGATTTCACTTCCGCTATTACGTGGCAATTCATTGAATTGAAATTGCACCGGAAATATCGTTTTAAACAATTTGCCTATGGGGACATTTAAATGCACTTTAAGCAATTTGGTCCTGCATTGAACAAACTGCGAACGACGTTAAACAACATAAACACGCGTACTTAATCACATTTCTGCGATAATTTTTGTTTAAATTTTGGTGGTATTTACCTTCCCATTTTCACTTTAATTGTACCCTATTTAGATTTATGTACACATAGTATCACAAATGAATTTATTATTACATTTACAGGTTTCTGAAGGAGGAGAAAGTCACTTGTACAGTGGACGGACGCATAGAGTCCATTTCGATTGCCTAGCCAGTCGCGTTTCTACTTAGGCTTCCTGAGTTAGTGCATGTTGGCACAGATAACTGTGGCAATTTGGCATTAACTAGTTGTCTGATTCTGCTCAGGATAAGACCGGTGGATGACTGTTGCTCGACAGGCTGGATTTTTATATAGCTACGGGATATATATGTATATACTATTGCATACGTCAGAATATTTTAACGGTAAAATACGGCAATCCAACCATTAGAACATAGTTTTATCCCAACTGGGTAACTTCTCAGTTGTATCCTTTATTTAATGTAGAGTTGCACATACGGTATTTTGGTTCCTGGACATACAGTTACATCCAGAATTCAAAGAAATCTGCAAAGAGGTTTTCGTAGTTTAAATAGGAATAAAGAATTGTACTTAAATCCCGTTGGGAGTCTGTAGCGTGGCTGAAGCAATTCTCAAGTAGAGTGGGATTATAATGTGATAGATTCATTGTCTTTACCAGGTTATACTTTGTTCAGGTTACAAAAATATGTCCAAATCTGCAAATGCAAGTCTAATTCAATTGAATATTTAATGGTATTCTCTGTTTTCGAGTGACTGTCAGGTAGGGATAAGCCCGCTTCACAGGAGTTACTGATCGCCTCACTTTCAACTACAAAGCTACACAAATTTTACTCAGTGCCAATGCAACCTATTTTGTTGAAACTTCGTCTTTACCAAGCGCAACAGGAGCATATTGTAGCCGCAACCAGACTGAAGATCATTTATATTTAATGTCTAAAGAGAATGCATGGTTTAATATAATTTGTCGAAGAATTGAGGCAGCGATGACAAAAAAATTGTCAAATCTTTGAATAATCAAGGTTGCGATTTTGATATAAACGCCTGTCCCATTTTGTATTTGCATTTGTTAGTATAAACTAAGCATTGTATAATGTAGAAAATGCATTTCCCCTAGTAGACCAGTTTCTTTTTATTTGGATGTCATCACTTGCTGTCCAGAATTTGCCGCGAACAGGGCTCGAACCTGTGCTGGTCTGTTTCGGAGCCTCTTGCTCTAACCACTGCGCTACCCTGTCTGCGGCAAATTCTGGACAGTATGTGATGAGATCCAAATATAAACGAAACCGGTCTACTGTGTAAATTTCTTTTTTACTTTATACAATGCTTAGTTTATACTGACAAATATATGTACATAATGGGACAGGTGTTTATGCCAAGATCGCAACCTTGATTTAACATAATTATTATCGTTTACTTATATAAATATTTGAATAATTGTTGCTTGTTCAAGTAAACACCTGTTAAATGTCAATGCGAAAATTCACAGTGTAATTAATCAGTTTAAAACTTTCTCTCACATCAGCGACAAAGAAACTTAATAGTACTACTTTGGGAAAGCTGGATGATGGCTTCGGGTTATTAGCAGCTTTTAAATTGTACAGCACTACCACAGAAGCCGAATTCATCCATTAATAATACCAAACCTCAAACATAATGAATGTAAGTCTTCCTAAAATGACGTTACAAAGAACTACATGAAATTGAGGCATATACTTTTTATATTCATTTTTTATAAGTTTACTAGATAAAATAAATGTATTCGTTTGTAACAAGATAATACTCAATTTTATGCATGGGCGGTGTTACACGCAAATGTAATATTTTTAAAGTATATTAGGAATTATGTATTAGATGTTGCGCACCTAGTAACAAATTAGTTCAGTTGTGACCAGAAGGATAAACCAAAGGCAGCATGAACGGAAAGTATAATCTCATGCGCATTCGTTTCGTGCTTACTGGCGACTCATCAGTAGGAGCCGGTATTACGCCCTATAGACACTATATTTGGGTGAAGAATGTGGAACAATTGGACAGTTCAATCTCCTATGGGACAATTGGACGGTTCTATCTTCTATGGGACAATTGGACTGTTTAATCTTCTCTGAGACACTTGTCCCACATTTCTCACCGAAATGTATAGTGAGTATTGAGCGGCTCCTCCGGATGAGTCGCCAGTAAGCATGAAATGAATGTGCACATGAAATTATACCTTCCGTTTATGCTGACTTTAGTCTATCCTTCTGATTTTATTTGACCTAATTTGTTGTTAGGTTCGCAACACAATGCCTAATTGCATCTATATTCGTTTTCCGCCACAAACAGTATCTTACTGTTATGTTTTAGGAATTAGTTAAGTTGGCTCAGAATTGTTCTGTATTTGTTTTTTAAAAGGTAAACAAATGATCACGCTTTCTCAAACACAGGGTCTATATGGTCGCTTAAATTATTACAATTTTATTTATACTTACTACTGCGTATTCAATTTATTTTGTGACATTAAATATAGGTCTCCTTCAAGGAACGTCAGCCATTTTGCTGTGTGTAGATGCATCAGAAGTTCGATACATCATTCGTCATTGTCGCAGTGTCCTAGAAATGCTTGCATCTGCTGAAGTTGTCACCTCTCTTCCTGGATTGGCGGAATTTGTCAAGGTTAGTTTCTTTCTTCAAATTTTCCAAATGTTGAAGTGTCCTGATTTGCTTGGTTATTTACTTCTATTTAAGCTATATGTGGTGTTCCTGAAATTTCGTATCCTCTTTTACAAACACATCACTAGAGGCTTAACAACATTCTCCAAAGTAAGCGCAATTAAAAGACACAGATAGTTTAAGCCAAAAACTCTATCATTTAGAGAAATCTCTTTTTATTAACAATTTAGTTAATCTTGGATATTTTTTGTTAACATTAAATCAACAATAGTTTTCAATATTCATTGTACCCTTCCTATGTGCAAAAACAAAAAGAAATTTTATCAGATACAAGAAACATTTCTTTCTCATCTCCTCAAGTATCTACTAATGAACATATCTTTATATATAAATTGGAAAGCAGAACAAGATAGAAATATGTTCACATATGTTCGCCTATGTTCACATGTTTCTTTCTTATTTTGCTTTCCAATTTATATATAAAGATATGTTCATTATTAGATACTTGAGGAGATAATGAGAAAGAAATGTTTCTTGTATCAGATAAAATTTCTTTTTGTTTTTGCACATAGGAAGGGTACAATGAATTTTATTAAAGCTCGCATTTCAAAAGAATTTTCAATATACACAAATATGCACAAATATACCTACATATAATCATAGAAATAATTGCAGATATTTACGTTTGTACCTCTATGTATACCCATATATATATATATATATATATATATATATATATATATATATATATATATATATTATATTGATCGTTCTATTTTCACCATTTTTTAAAATGTAAGAACAAAACAACGTACTCCATGGAATAAAATTTATTAATAAATCTTATTTCTACCAGTATCTACAATCGCGCCGTCTGTTGTGGCTGGCGGTAGTTTTGTTATGTTATTCGGACGACTGTTAAATACAATGGGATTGGTGTTTATTTCAAGCTCGCAAATCCTTGATTTAAAGATTTGTTGAAGAAGTTGTTTTGATTGTTATTATATTGTTAAAGAGCTTGTTCAATTCCTTCTTTCAGAGCTATTGCATGGACATTCTTGTAGTGTTTGGGTGTGTCATCGCTTACTGTAATTGCGATGACACACCAAATGACGTTACGCAAAAGGAGTGGTCTAAATTGCGCAAAAGTAGTAGTCTAAATTGCGCAAAACAAGGACTAGCATAAAGAAGAGGAGAATGGTTACGACAAATGTACAGTGGGATTAAATGAACGAATATACTAACGAATCCAGAACAATGGCTGTAGATACAGGTAGAAATAAGATTTATTAATAAATGTTATTACATGGAGTACGTTGTTTTGTTCTTATATATATATATATATATATATATATATATATATATATATATTTCGATGTCGCTATAGTTTACCAAGAATGTTCAGTAAACAGTTATAAAATCAGTTGGCCAATCTCGCATAGACGAGTTATTTTAGTTAATTTATCACTGGTATGATTACTTTTAGCAAATATCCTTTATTTTTCTATGCAATTTCACGTTTGAATAGGTATAAGGCAATACACGCTCACGTACAAGCATATCGAGGTTTCATTCTTTGTCAAATTATTTTATCTTTCCATTGACCATTCTAATACAATATTGAACTAAAATCAGTAATATATTTCAACCAATTAAACAGTCATTGATTGCGTGGGCGGCATCAACAATTTTTAAATCAAGTTTGCGAGCTTGAAGTAAAAATAAATCCAATTGTATTTAGCCAGTCGAACAACATATCACAACTACCGCCATCCATATGTAATGACGCAATCGACCATTCATGATAGTCATCACAGTACAACCATCATCTTACACAATCATGTTACTTTGTAGATGATTAGATTATCACTAGTTAAATAAATAAGGTTGTATGCAGCTGGTTTTCGTAGTGGTAGTAAATAATAGTGTCATGTGAACTCTTTTTCGGTGAATGAAGTTGAGAAGCTGAAACTATTCCGAGAAATCACCGAATGCGTTGAAATATCGAAGGCGTTTTGAATAGGGAGCACGGAAATTAAGAATTGCTCGTGAGAAGACCTAGTGCAGAAGTGGATAATTCACAGCCTAAAAATTCATTAGAATAATAAAGTAATACTTATTAATTGAAATAAATGATACTGGAGTCATATTAATTAAATAAATGCAATTAATTTAGAAGAATAATCAGGAGCAGCGAAGCAAGTGTTATTATAAAATATATGACTGAAGGAAGCTGAATATGTCAGTTAATTTATCACGATTTTATTCCCTTACTCTGATTATTTGCTACATCTGATTCGTCCAATCATAATTTTCTGCTAATAGGCACTCCTTCATTGACTATTGGGACAAGTGATTCTTTAATTTCTGATACGTTCATAATATTACTTCTCAATTTTATTTCAGTTGAGTCTCTAATTAACCTGGTCATTGTATTGCGGTCATATAGAAATGCGTATACAGCCTTCGGAATATATCTCATGGTAAATTATTTGTGAGTGCCTAGCTACGTCAGATCCATTGATATTCCAATATCTACATGACCTTTTATGTTCTGTTCTTTCTAACTTTATTGAATACATGTTCTAAACATCTATCAGTTCCTGTAAATTGTACTCTTGTTTGGCTTACTATTCAGGAACCGAACTGTCCCTGTCACTTACCATGTGATTGGCTATGTATTTTGGTGTGAGCGTAGCGAAACCTTTTACGGATGATAAGACAGTTAGCACGTATTGAATGCGTTGATGATATTACATGTTGTGTTGTTACTGATTGTAGAATAGTCTCCCTGAATTGTATAACTTAAATTATTACTTGGTAGGCCATGCCGAATGCATGCAGACAAACGTGAACTATAAAACCGTTGGTTTTCAATTATTATAATTCAACTTTTCATTCAGTTGCGCTGTATTTTATACCTGGCGACATCATCGTTTTCAATTAGAATGGATAGGAGAGTTATTAATTGTTAAATATTCAATTCACATAATCACTGCTTTTGCGGACGATAAAGGCTATTATTTAGATCGAGTTCGCATAGTTGAGGTAAACACCAATCTTGATCTTATAACCATTATTGGCTTCGTATTCCTGGCAAAAAAGAGCGTCTGAAGCCGGACTATAGAGCTTTGGTATTTTTCATTTTTTCACGAACTGAATGCTTCACTGACTGAATATATTAGTGTAACTAGGTGACTATCGGCACGCTTAAAGACGCCCAGTAGTACAATGCTATAAGCATTAATCGCCGTTAACTTTTAATTGTATCCAAATACACTTCCACTGAATGAAGTATGGGCAACAGGAAGGACGCTTCTTTCTCCAACCTATATTTGTAATTAAGACGAGTAAGAAGTCTAAATATATTCTTGGGTAGGAGTAAAACGCATGCCTATGTTGAGTGCTTAAACTGCAAATTGCTGTTGGGGAAGTAGATACAGCAGAGCTCCAATGCGTAATTATATATATATATATATATATATATATATATATATATATATATATATATATATATATATATAAGAAATTGTTAGACGTTATGATTCATGTTGGCCTCTATCTTTTAAGCATTCGTGCATTCAAATAGATCTTGTAGCAATTTAATTTGTGTAAGTCCTTATCACTTTGTTTTTGCCACTGTTTACAGAACATGTAATGTAAAACGCCCCGGCTTTAAGGAAATGTCATACGGCGTTACAAAGTCTGTTAGGAGCCAAGATGGCTGAGATTAGTTCTGTTGGGAGGCCCTCATTAGGGCCGGTATTGCGTTCTCTGGCAAATGCCGAGAAAGTTAGTGTAGCAGTGTCTAGAAATACTCCTAGACACTTGAGACCAGCTCTGGCTGACTGGCTGTTGTTCTTTCTGTTGTGGCGTTGACATCAGTGACGAGTAATGTCTCGTTGAAGATCTGCTGTAACTGGCACACGTGAAGTTCCAATAAATAGATGTTGCTCCGTCTCACTAGTTGTGCAGCAACAAGATTGGCGTCACTGAAATTGACACCGTGAAGCAACTCCAAAAGTCAGCGTAGGTGAAAAGCCAGTATGACACGAGACAGCAGGCCCACTTAGCGCAGAACAGAAAGCAAACATGGTAAATTCACCGTGCTTAAATAGTTTTGAAAACGAAAGCTCGCACGTCATTGGTTATCGGCAAATTTCGCTTGTTTTTACTGGTGCCGTGTAAATTGAATTTGAATTTCATTTACGCAATAGGTCGGCGAATTGTTCTTGAGCCGTTACAGTAATCAAGATCGATTGAATGAGAGTCAAATTTTCTAAATGTTGTGTGTTTGCTATAAAGATATTAGATTAACAGTAACTGGTGTACCAAATTCATTTACAGATGGAGCATAAAATGTAACGATGTTGCCGGATGTACAAGGTGTATTTATGCTGCAGTGCCCAGGTTAATGGTTTTAGTTATTATTCAATTGTCTTTGCGTTTTTTCCGCAGAATTTGACACCTTGTATGCAGAAAATGATCACAGAAGTTGTCGACCGACAACACGAACTCGTCATGCAGTCTCACGCTGAAGTGCTGTCTCGTGGTGTGGAACAGATTAAACGGCTCACGCCAATTCTCATCTCCTCAATGAAGCAGGATATTAACTCTCACGAACATGGTGCGTTTTCATCAATATTTAAAATAAAGTTTTATTCAATTATGTGGCCGTGTGCGTTATTTCGATGAATACGGCAAGATGCACTATACAAAGCAATAGGCGGAATTTCTATTCACAAAATGTATTCGCTCTGTAACATCTAATCTCAAATATAATTATTTAAATCCGATTTGCGAGCTTGGTACGACCATTAATCCGATTATGTATACATTTTTTTCGGTATAAAATAAGTATTTCATCCAATAGACCGATTTCTTCTTCTTTTTTGTTGTATCTCTTCTAGAACGGTCCAGAATTTTTTCGTACAGTTTCTTGAAGAGTTTCTTATAAGAACGAAACAGGTCTACTGGATGAATTTCGTTTTCTACATTATCTAATGCTTATGTATATATTTAGCGAACGCGTCTGCTCGGAATACAGCAAATACTGAAATATTTCGATATCACGATTGTGGCGCATCCCTATACTAGTCTTGTCAACTTGCTCAATATTATAACAGTATGCACAATTCTAATACGTTTTGTTCTAAGATGTATTCAATAAACACGGTCAAAATACGAGTCTTAAGTTCTTGTAACAAAATATCGCTCACGCTAAACAACGTATAAACAGAACTATTTGCGAAGCTGAACCTAATCACGCATGAAACTAAGTCGAAATTTATAAGTATGCGAATAAATTGAACAAACGAAATAAACTTCTACAAAGATTACATAACTAGCAAAATTAAGATTATTCTTAATTGAACATTGTGAGCACTAGTAAATTAAAATAATGCACTATAAAAATAGTTCTTCAAATGTAAAAAAAAATCCCTAAGGAGGGTTCATGTAAAGTGTACATAACGAGGTATAATGGGTGGTGTTTATTTGAATAATAATAATGATTTAAATAATTGTTATCGTCACCCACGCAATTAATGATTCTCTAAGATAAAACTGTTGCTTTTGAATTACGGTTAATGATAGGCTAATTGGTATCGTTTTATCTATATCATCTCTTTTTTGAATTACAGATAAAATTTTAGAGTTTTATTCAAATTAAAACTAAGAATTATAATTTCTTTTATATTCATAGTTTGCAGGAGTAACGTATTTGTATGCATGCTTTATTTTAGATGCGATTATGTATCGTGTTAAAGATATACGCTTGATAAATTTCAATGTTAACAATTGTCATTAAAAGATTTCATAATTGATCTTCATGAAGACCAGATTATGCGGTTTTTTAGCAAATTAGAGAGAGTTCAAAATACTTGCTATTCTCGACTACAAACGTTTTTGTTTTTTCTCAAAATATTTTATATTCTCTACGGTGTTCTAACAATAGTTGTTTTGTGTCTGTATGCTAATATGTCAGATAAGCTTTAATAGTAGCTGTGCTCTCTATGTACTATGTTAACTTCTGCGGTATTTTAATTCCCAAATGTCTAGAATATTTCAACTTTTGCTACAAATTACTTGATCGATGTTTTGTTAGGAGTTTTCTACCAACTCCTACTTAAGACTTACCAGTCGCACAAAACGAGTGTTAGTGAGAGTAAAACTTTTTGCGTTCTGATTTCGATACACCCTCCAGGTACTATACGAGCTAATTTGTAACTGATAGGTATAAGTTCTTTGTTGCGGCTATCTAATATACGTGTACTAGGTGTTGTGTACCTGGTATATCTTTCTGGTTTTAGTAGAACTAATTTATTAATGGTTAGCACTACCTAATACACAATTATCTTGTAACCAGCTACGCGGTGCCTACACAGTAAAAAGCGAATAAGCGTCCTCGTAATACAATTTTAAACTGTGCAAATGCATCTAAACTAATCGAATAGCACGAAAAAATTCGGGTAAACTTGCAATAGGGTTGAATGGTGACAAATCAGCATGCATACCTTAGTATATATATATATATATATATATATATATATATATATATATATGTGTGTGTGTGTGTGTATGTATATATAGATTCTTTTTCATTATAAAATATACTTTGTAGTATTCAAATGACACCATTGGAAATGTTTATAAACAGTAATGTCTTATTATAATCAAGGTTGCGGTCTTGATATAAACACCTGACCCATTAATTACTTACATATGTCAGTATAAACTAAGAATAGGATAGTGTAGAAAAGGCAATTCATCCAATAGACCAGTTTCGTCCTTATGGGAACTCATCAGAGTACTGGCCAGAATTTGCCGCGGACAGGGTGCCCAGTGGAGTTCAATAGAACGAGCTCAGTATACTAGCAGTTATATTTCTCTAAATTAATGGGTCAGGTGTTTATATCAAGACCGCAACCTTGATTATAATAATTGTTATCACCACCCGCGCAACCAATGTTCGTTTAATTATAGTAATGATTTTTAACGGTTATGCTTTACGATGGGCAATCTAGAATTTGTACAAAAATTAATTTTTACGATTGTGGTATAAATATATAGTTTGACGTTATGTTGAGCTATGTTGTTAATTGAGAGTTGTTGTTATGGGCCGTAAATGACTTGAAATATATTTGTTTAAATTGCTTTGATTCTAAATTTCAAAACTGCTGCATCTTAATCGCCAATAATGTTGATGGCTACATCATGTCGGTTAGTCTAAAAGCATTTATGAAACTTAAATTGTGCTTTATTTTGGTATAATTGAAATTTTTTATGTGATGAGTTAAATGAGACAAATTTACTTAGTAACTGTGGCACTTCGGCAGGCACCTATATTTCTATTTGCCATTTTCAAAATGCCATTCCATTTCAAAAGGTGACGATCGATTTTTTTATTGTCTGATAAATAAAACTGGCTGTGCACATATGCGTTTGTAGGTAATGAATATTTGTTCGATTAATTTTAGCTTTTATTATGTATGTTCATGCTCACTTATGAATTTAAAGCGCGCTAAAATGTACGAAATGACTGGTGCAATCATTGTGCTGACTTTGAAGTACACATTTTATGTGTGCCTCCTTATCGTACAATGTGGATGACAAATTGTTGATATCCTCGCTTCAAATTGATTGTCACTTCTGTGCGTACAGTTGTCAATCTATTCATATTAATTTTACGATCATATGATTGACACGATTTTTGAAAACCATTGAAACAATGGTGTAGCAATAATTCCTAAGTTGGTTATTGGAGCTTTAGATTTCTCTTGCTTCCTTTCAAAGGCTGACATCACGCGTATTTTTTTGTTTGTGTTTGATAGGCGATTTTTAAATTAATTTCTTATCGAACATTAAAAATATGCTAATTGTAACTATTTAAAGCTTTCGAGAAATAGATCCAAGTTGATAGGTGAAGTGAGTGAGATGAAAAATGTTGAGAGTAGAACCGAAGACGGAGAGAGAGAGAAAATGACAGAGACAAAGCGAGAGTGTGAGAGATAATGAGATAGTATGTGAGAGAGAATGTGTGTGTCAGAGAGAAAGAGAGAGAGAGAGATTGTGAAATAATGTAGTCGAGACGTGAGATGAATTTTATGATTAGAACTTCGCAGGATATTGTAGCAGAACATTGTTTCAAATTGGGTTAACCATTGTAAAGCATACCTAATGAATAGAAATACGATTTATTTGAATTTATTGTCAACCTTCATTTGGATGGTTTTTATTGGCGTGACCTTTGCGTAATTTATCCATTTATTTATCGCGTTTCTGTCCTGCATTCGATCATATATTGTGATCAATTTGACGTTTTTTTCTATTATTTGTTAATATTTGGTGAAATATGAAATTGAGAAACTAGTGAACAGTCGTTTTCCTACCAATTTATGTACATTGAATCCAAATTATTTTCTATTTGAGATTGTATTGTCCAACTGTACCTCAATTTTCACTAGATATATCATGGGTTCGATGGCATAGTGCCAACTCCTACTGATGGATTGCCTTTGAACGTGACACATGCTTACATGAGATTATTCCTTTTACTCATAATGGAATTCGCATATCCATAAAGTATAATATTTAAAAATCATTTTTTTCGTGGATGCTTATTAAAATTTTTTAAATAAAGTTTTCTAGCTTTAAGCATCAATAGCATTGTATCTAACCAGGCGCACAACAGAAAAACTACCGTCATTCACACATACTGACGCGTTTCGACCTTCGTAATCATCATCCGAGCACGACGAAAAACTGACTAGCGAGAATCGAAACGCAATGCATCCATAGGTTATGGAAAATAAGAATGGCGGTTCTCACCTCTAGTAGACTCGCAAACATTGCACCTGACTGGAAATGTTGGCTGCACAATTTCTATGAAGTCATGAACAAACAATGATTGTTAAATTGTGTAATATATATATATATGTCAAAAGCTGCAAAACGACGACTTATTTGAACGGCTAGTAGATGTTCGCTACAAGCATACACTATTTCGTGAATAAGTTAAAACAAGCATCGGATATTACCTGATGCGAACGCTTCTACCATTTCTGGCCTTTCTTGTCTGAAATGATTCGAAATCTAATTTTGGACTGCGCTTAAGCTGGCGTATTAAAACTACAAATATTAGTATAAGTCGCGCTAGCCTGGAATTTGGCGCCTGGTTTCCAGAATCTCCATAGGTATTAAAGAGACCCAATGCTTATTTATACGGGAGCTTTCAATGCCACATGAAGTAATACCTGCATTGTGCATAATAGAATTAATCTTTGTCCAAAGTAAATTATAAATGTCGCCATCAAGACCAGTTAACATTAATTTTGAAATATTTTCATATTTTTGTCGAAAAGACGGTTGTTCAAATTTGCTTATATCTATTTGGGGCTTATTTTTATTTATTTTCGGGTAAGTATATGGTACAAGTCACCGTAAGTGATCCAAAACGAGCGACAATCCTAGATACAACCACGCAATTTATAACTAACTACTTCATGATCTATTTGAGTCCACCGTTGTCCGGCTGCTGGAGGACGCCATGTGGCGCAACGCCTTAAATATAATTTATGTTTCGCACAACTATCCAACGCCTGTTCACCATTATCGTTGCGCGTCGAGCTTAAAGTGTATCTTCCACCTAAATGAAATTCTGCGTTACTTAAGCGCCCAACCTGAACATTCATGTTACCCATAACCAAGACTATATCCGAAATTCTTGCTCTACTTAGTAAGCAGCTTAGATCGGAGTAAAAAGCATCCATGCTTTCGTCTTTGCTGCACTCGGTTGGAGCATATACCGTTACAACGAAAATGCAAAGTTGATTATGGATTTTTGCATTTTTTGTGTGGATGTATTTAAACGTGCCGCACAAAGTCGGCTATTTAGAGGGATCAATTTAATTAAGCAAGCTTCAGCTAGTGTGCTAAATACAATACCGAGGTCCCATTTACTGGCTTCGGAAAACTCCCTGGAACCAGATGTATTTATGTGTGTATGCATATATGTATGTATGAATGTATGTATGTTGTGTATATGACCTGATTTAGTGAAAATTGCTAGGAAACTGTATAGCCAATGTTGCCTTAGCTTAAAGTTGATTTGGCCATATGGGTGTTGTGTAGAGATTTAGTATTCCTCACTTCTTTGTGTTATCTTGGTAAATATATTCATATTAACTAAATCCTTAAGCTCATTAATTACTCTCCTTTAATAATCTGTTTGTCCATATAATTACTTTTGTCACTATTATTAATTTTTTTTAAATTTTCGATTTTTAAAATTTTATTTGTGATTATATTATGGTAGTGAAACATTAATGGCTTTTTATTGTTTTGCATGGTAACGATAATGATTTCCCATATCCACCATGACTGACTCAGCGGATAAGACGACTATTTCTATTCTGCGCGACGGTCGAAGCAGTATGGATTCATTATAGTTCGTATTGTTTATAGTTATATGTGGGCTGTAAAATAACATGGATCTTTTATCCTGAGAGTTTTCCTTCTATTAGATAGTCTGCCAACCGAGACTGACGATGATTATCTACCGAGATGCCACTGACCAAAGTTTTCCTAAGCAACCGAAACCTGCCCTTCGCGTCTGACTAGCTTGCTCTCATTCTGTCACTACCTAGTTACCACCAAATGTTACTGCGTATTTAAACCAAACTCGAGGCTTCACATAAAACGGGATGATGGCTGTATCTCAGGGTTCATTCCACCATTCAAAAGTAGACTAGCTAGTTCACGCTGATCTACCGGAGTAAGAGACAAGGTGGTCAGATTTTGACATAGCAGAAACAGTTGAAGTCACTTACATTCAAATTGGGTAGTGTAGGACCCGGTCGTCTGCCAGGATGGAGTCCACGTGCGCGTCACAGTTATTAGTTTGAAACCTTACTTTTCTTAGTAGGGCGAAGTTGCTGCAAGGTTTCGTGTTATTTATGATGTGATACAGTGAAAGTCGCGAGGAAGCTGTGTTGCTGATGTTGCCATTCCTTAATGCTGACTTGGCCGTAATGGTGTTGTGTAGAGGTTTAGTTTGCCTCACTTCTGTGAGTTGCCTTGATAAATATACTCATAGTAACCAGGTACTCTTTCTCTTTCTCTCTCTCACACACAAATCTCAATAATAATTTTTATCTAAATTATTATTTTTGTCATATATATTTTTTCCGCTTCTTGTGGTTATATGGCAGTAAAACATTAGTCTATTTTTGTGGATTTCACCGCATTTTTCTTGTGCGGGACAATTGATAGCACTTATAGGACGGTAAAATCTTGAATCCTTAACATTTCTAGGTGCACCAATTATTGGCCTTGGTTGATGAGTTCTCATTTACCCATTCATTTTGAAGCCCTCCATCAACTGCTTGTCAGAAAATGACTTTGTAACAAGATTTTCCACTCTCTTTTTGGCTTTTGTATGGCTGTGCATGATGATGATGATGATCATGATCTACCGGTTGGAAATTTCTATGAATTTTATAGTGTTATATCGATTACTTCTATGAGAGCCTACAATGCCACATACAGTAGTATCTGCATTGTGCATAGCAGATCTTCTTTTCGTCTAAAATAAGTTCGATTTTCGTCATCAAGACTGGACAAATTTTTTAAACATCTTTCATGTTTTTTTTACTATTATTCTCTTTGGTATGTGGTAGTGAAACATTAGTTATTAATAAATTTTGTTTTTATTGAGGTGAACACATATTTACAATTATGTGTTAAATTTTGCGAACCTAATAACAATCTCGTTCAAACGGGACCAGAAAGATATGCTCAAGAGAGCATGAAAAAAAGTTATAATCTCATGCACACCTGTATTTTGTGCTTAGTGGTGACTCATAAATAGTGGCTGGCACCATGCCGAAAACGCACTATATATTTGGTCGAGAAATTTGTGATATTTGAGCGATGCCATCTTCGTGAGATAGCAGCAAGAATGCAAAACGCAAAGAGCAATTTTACGCTGATCATATCAACCTTGCGCAGTATATAGGTTTTTCGGTGTGCGAAGCCTATTTTACTCTGCCTTTAAATAAGCAAACCGATAATTTTGCAACTTCTTATTTTATCCGGTTATGTAATTTCAAAACGTTTTTTAATGTATCGAAATTTCCAACTCTTTGGTAACGGATATGGTTGAACTTTTTCCACCCTCTAGAGTGACGGAAACCGACATGCTTGCGTGTATATTCGCCTTATGAGCATGCATTTTCATTTTCATGAAAACTGTATTGGCGCTCTTATGTTCTGCAACTATGATTTAATATTCAATTTTCCCTCCTTCAACTGTCCTTGCTTGCACTTGCCTCCACTTCTTGCTATTCGCTAATTTTCTTGGCTTGTTTGGAAAATTACTTTAGGATTTTTTGTATGTGCATTCCTTTAGTGTTTATTTACTGAATCAGTGCAATGGGCAAATTTTCTACCATAAATGACTAGCTACGGTCAATCCGTGACCCGATTTCTGTCGTGCATGCACAAAATCAATTAAACTTACTCGGGCTGAAAGATAGCTAATTTTTTTCGTTTTCATTTTGCTGAACTGAATTTTATTTTGTAGCGTTACGCTTCGTCAGTCTGGTTAAATTTGTTTTGCCGTGATTTGCAAACCATGACCCATTTGATTGGTACATTTAGAAATGTTTGTGATTACAATCAATATTTTTACTAATGTTATTTACCAGGATAACCCAATGCGTCATATATAAACAAACACAAACATTGTTTTGTTCTGCGTGTTTCATATGCTTATCTTGGGATATAAAGCAAATTCCGATGATTTGATTGCTTGTTTATATTTTGTTCTTTAAATGTGACAAAGCATAACATAAACACAGAGCTCTTTAGTGTGGACCTTGTGTACCTAAAATTGGTCACAGATAGATATCATTAAAAAATCTTCTTGTATATTAATTTTTTGGTTGTCTGATCAAGTGGGCGATGATGTGAGCGCTTATACACAACCACGAATACGCTAGTCCTACTCTGCGATTTCATCCATAAACCGAAATTGCCTCAGTATGCTTCGTATGCGGCCTTCATTGACATCGTAGACATCGACTAACCAACTTATTGATATATTAAATAATGTTTGTTGCGGAGAGCTAATACATATGCAAGTATGTATTACAACTATTTCTGAACACCTGTTACTCCAGTAAATCCATACAGTCTGGCCTTGATCGATATCAGTTATCACATTTCGCGGTAAGCATGACATCATTCAATTCAATATATTACAGTTAAATACTGTTTGTTGTGAAGAACTAATATATATGCAAGTATGTATTAGGTTTTGCGAACCTAGTAACAAATTAGTTCAGTTGTGACCAGAAGGATAAACCAAAGGCAGCATGAACGGAAAGTATAATCTCATGCACATTCGTTTCGTGCTTACTGGCGACTCATCAGTAGGAGCCGGTATTACGCCCTTTAACCACTATATATTTGGTAGAAGAATGTGGAATAATAGGACAGTGTAATCTCCTAGACGAATGTGTAAACCTATAATAGTGAAGCTAACATAATCTAAAGTCAACGACAATACGACTTCAATGCTAACTCACACTATATAATATATATACCGAGTCTGTAAACGATACTAACACTATGGCTATTGTGTTAGTAACTGATACCTTTTTTAAATCGATGAGTACCGGATACTAACACTATGGTTTCCGAGTCGGTACACGATACCAACCTGATGGATATAAATTTATGCTAAAGTTCACCCAAATTGAGAATTACAACAATTTCCGAACACCTGTTACTCCAGTTAAACCATACACTCTGGCCTTCATCGATATCAGTTATCACATTTCGCGGTAAGAATGACATCATTCAATTCAATATATTACAGTTAATACTGTTTTGTTGCGAAGTGATGTTGATGATATTGCATGAAATCTAGATGCTTTTAATGATGATAATGTAGATGATGATGTTGATGTATATGATAATTTTGATGTTGGTGATGATGACGAAGAGATGGTGAGGATGGTGATAATGCTGATGATGTTGGTGATGTCTTTAACATTATGGATAATGGTTATAGTGATAATAGTGATGATCTTTGTGATTATGGTAATGAGTACGGTGATGTATGTAATGATTGTGATTTACGTGATTATAGTGATGTATGAGGTAAAAATGGTGATGATTCTAGAGATGACGAGGATGTATATAATTATAATGATTTACGTGATGATGGTGATGTATGCGATGAAGCTGATGATGATGGTTTTGGTGATAATGAGGAAGATTCTTGAGATTTTTTTGTTTTTAATGGTGATAATGATAATTTTTGTTATGATAGGGATGTTGTTGATGGTGATGTATGTGATGCTGCTGTTTTTAATGATGTTAATGGTGTTGATAATTGTGTTGGTGATGGCGATGATAGTGATGATGGTGATATATGTGGGGATATTGAATTACGTGATGGTGATATATGTGATGATGATCGTGATGTTTATGATGATAAGTGTGAAGTATGTAATAATGCTATTTGTATTGTTGATAATTATTATTGTGATGATGTTGATGATTGTGAAGATGGTTATGGTGATATTGGCGATAATGATGTTGGTTGTGATAGTGATGTTGGCTGTGATGTTGATTATTATGATGATGATGGTGATGACGGTGTTGGCAATTATTGTGATGATATTGATGGTTATACTGCTGACGAATGCAGTGATGTATTCGATAATAAGGATAGCGATAATGGTTATAATGATAATGATGGTGATGATGACGATGATCATGGAGGTGATGGTGATAGTAATAATAGTGATATTGGTGGTGATGATGATGATGGTAACGATATTGTTGATGATGGTGATGCATGCAATGATAATGATGATAATAATGATGTATGTGATGATGCTAGTGATTATGGTTTTTATGATGATGATGATGATGATAATGATGATGATGATGAAGATGATGTTAGTGATGAAGTTGATGCTGATGGCTATGATAATGATGCTGATCATGGTGGTAGTGGTGATAGTGATGGTGATGTTGGAGTTTATGCTAATAAAAATCGAATATAATGATGATGAGGATGGTTATGCTGATGATATTGATCTTGAGCATGGTTATTATTATCAGAATGATGAGGATGAATGTAATACTAATGCTAATAATAATAAGCACAATGAGGATTATGTATTTTTTGAAATTTGATTGCGGAGTGCCAGCTTCATATTTTCCAATGCAAAGCTACAACCCGCGTACGCAAAATGTGGCATTGGGAAAATGAGGATTATGATTCTATTGATGAGGATGATGATGGTGTGGTGGTTTTGATGATGATGCTGATGAGGAAGATGCCGGTGATGGCGATGTTTATAATCATGATATTGATACTAATTTTGAAGGTTATACTGATAATGTTGATGAGGAGAATGAGAAATATTACTGGTCAAATATAAGTGGGATAATGTATTAAAAGCATGTTGGTGTACTGGTTGATGGATTTAAAACTCATTTTTATTTGACATTCGTATGTATTGAAGTCACTGGCTGTATTTCACTTAGGGAATTTTTACATAAACCAGTAGTAGATAAATCACCATTATAATTAATAATATTCCATTTAACCAAATTTCCACTTCCTCCAACGCATATTTGACAAACTAAAAGTTGTTTTGCGTACAACGACCTGTATTAATCGTAAAGCATTTGTTTCATTTTAGAGCTTATAAATTTGCCTTTATTTGCGCACTTTTATATGTATTTAAATTACCATTATAGCATTCGCGGACTTATTTACTTTCGTCTTATTTTAATCTATAAAAACGTTATATAAATATGCGTGTGTGAGAATGTATACTTGTGTGTATGTTGAGATACAATACTGCGCAATATGTGACCTCAACGATTTATTATTTAGCCCTTGTCGTATGTTTTGTGCTTTTGGTAAGCAATGATTCCGTAAGTTCATTCCATAACCATAACTAATGATAATTCATATAAACTACTTTAGTGCAGCCTCTAAAATGCAATAATGCTCGTTTTATTGCATAAACAGTAAAAAATTTAAATAAACGACATCCAATAATGTATTGCGGGGTAAAATGATTGATTAAGTTGTGCCATTGATGCATATGGCTCTCAAAAAGAGTTAACCTGGCCTTCTCACCGAACCCTACTTTTCACTGATTTCTACGAAATAATCCGTATCAATGCACAGATATCGCGGATACTAGTGTGTAGTTACGATTGTACATATTCACGAATTCTTTATGTTCTCCAATCTTTCGGAATTGCCTACGTAGCTGACGAGCTGGGTATGCCAATTTACTTTTCAGAAAGTTCCTTAATCAGGAACAATCTCAGTTCCTTTTTAACAATCAAAGAAATTAAATTATCAAAGAGTGGCTATTTATTATATATATAAAGTCCATCCCCTCCTCAACGTGGTACGACGGTGTCAACCCTAGCTCGATGGCCGATCGTACATGGGCTAACGGGGCTATGGCGGTGGTGTCACCAGGGCGTGGTGGATTTCCGACCGGCAATCGGATCTCCTATAAAATACCACATGAGCCCGACGACGGCACCATGACGCGGCGTGTGTTCCCCGCCACAAAAGGGGACAACAGCCACAGGATTACATGGACTCCTGGACAGTACCCCGTACTTCCGAATGGCGAATGAGCTCTCAACAGCCACCGGCAACCATACAACTTACTGCTGCCTTGCAGACTGCGCTTGGATGTGCAAAGGCTAGAGGTGCGTCCTCGATCAAAAAGCCGAGTGGTGAGGGGACACCACTTGTACCAAATTCCCAAGAAACTCCATGAAATGTGGAGCCGGCTTATCCTCCAAAAGGAGTCAGCCGCAGTAAAGTAAAGTAAAGTAAGTAAGTATATATATATATATATATATTTATATTTATATATATATATATATATATATATATATATATACTTTCATTTTTAATGTCTATTAGTTTTTTATGGAATGCAATTTACGGTAGTCTCAATCGTGCCAAATAAGTACATAGGTTCATTCAATTTTGTAGTCAGAAGCTGCTTCAGTCATTTATGTTCTATTTTTTAATACGATAGGAAAGAACCAGCCATGAGCTTGGCGTAAAAGTTTTGGTTTAGTGCTTCGAGAAATGAACCAGTGGTTTCAGCTTCGTAGATCTAGAAAAACCAGCTGCAACAGGGCATACATGTCAGAAAATCTGTGTATAACTCACTCCAAATGGATTATCTTCATCCTAAACTTTGATTCAAAATCGGCCTTGATGACTGTTTTTCAGGCATTCACAGTAATTCTAGCATTTAAATCAAGTTTGTGGACTTTAAATAATCAATATTCTCATTTTGCACAATATTACAAAAGAAAAACCACCGCTATTTTTAAATGCTAGCGCATTAATGACTGTCTTTAGCACAGCTTCCCTTCATTGGCAAAGTAATTTTGTCACAGTTTTAGTGTTTTCATATTAAGATATCCCTACGAATCTACACTCTTAAACAAGTTTCGGAGACTGCAAAGATTGATTCTACAATTTGGTTAAATGCAGTGGGGGAGAGACAGGTTTTCATCTGCATAGCAAGCCAAAGACAGTTAGAAACGGCTAAGATAGAACGATTATGATGTGGTCACATGTCACTGGATCGATGCAGGTTTCTTAAAGCCTAATGCCATGCGCGCCATCATATTTATAATGGCCTGTTAGATCAGGCAAACTTACTTTACTTTACTTTACTGCGGCTGACTCCTTTTGGAGGATAAGCCGGCTCCATTGAACATTTCATGGAGTTTCTTGGGAATTTGGTACAAGTGGTGTCCCCTCACCACTCGGCAGATCAGGCAAACAAGCACCGTCGAATGGAGATATCGGTGATGTATCTCTATTGTGTAATGGATTGATCAAGGTTTGTTCATACAACCTTTTTCATGTTGGACACTCGATTATTTTCTAATAAATGTGACTGAGTTATTGGGTACTTACTTTAACGTTTTTTAAGATATTCTACACTTAGTTCTCGTATTCAATATTAAACCTTGATCATTATTTGTTTTTCGCCGGAATATTTAGTGATTGTTTTCTCGTCGCCGTTTGCTTGTGCAGGACAATTGGTAGCACTCGTCGGTCGTTAAAATCTGGAATCCTTTGCATTTCCAATTGCACTGATTTTTTGCCTTTATTGGTGGCTTCTCACTTGTCCCTTCATTTTGAAGTCCTCTATCAGCTGCTTGTCTGAAATTGACGTTGTTGCCAGATTTTCAGACAAGCAGCTGATGGAGGGCGTCAAAATGAAGGGACAAGTAAGAGCCTATCACTCAAGGCTAAAAATCGATGCACTTGTAAATGTAAAGGTATCAAGATTTACCGACCTATGAGTGCTAGCAAGTTTTCCGCACAGGAAAACGGCGGCGAGAATACAAACAAGAAGTGATTGTTTGAATAGGTTTATTACAATAATTTTTAACAATTTCACGCAGTAAACCGGTTTCATTCTTATTGGGAACCATTCATGTACTTTTCAGAATTTACCGTGGATAGGGCTCGAGCTTAGGGGCGTCAGCTTCGAATTTTTTGCTTTGACTAATGATTCACACTGTCCATGGCAAATTCTGGACATTGCCTGAAGATATCCCAATAAGGGCGAAACTGGTCTACTGGATGAATTGCCTTTATAATATACTATATTATGCTTAGTTTCTACTGACTAATGTATGCATATAATGGGACTGGTGTTTATATCAAGATCGCAGCCTTGATTTAAATAATTGTTATCGCCGCTCTCGCAGTTAATCTTTCCTAAAATCTATCACTGACTAATAACTTCTTGACATTTGAATCTTTTTCTACCCATGGGTTTAAATTTGTCGAATGTCCAGTTGTAGTCTATTTGCTGACCTGGAAAACATTTTAGATGCTGATCTACTAGTGTAAATTTAATGCGCACCTCAGGAATTACATACGCTTTGAGATTAAATGAATCGATGACTCTCGTTATTTTCAATTTCGATTTATTAGCTAATAACGAGCTGAATGAGTCCTACCGCCAGATGCCAATGGTCTCATCTACCTAGTCTATCTGGTGAATACTGAACGGTCGGTCTCTGCCAAGTTTCATAGACTTATTAACTTTTCTGTCGCTGTTTGAGAAAGTTGTGGAAACCACTCTGAAAACGTTCGATTATAGCACTTAGCATCGTGTTCGTGGTTCGTAATTTAGACATATTGTTAATCCTCCTTTCATGCTGCTGAGATTTTGGAGATGACCGATTTTAGCTATCAACAATTATTAGCTTTATGGGTCGCATTTGGTCAGATGAGTGTGAGAGTCATTACATAGATTTCATATTAACAAGCACAAAAATTATATACGGCCGCTTTTTCATCTTTCATCATCGTTGCATCGAGTAGTTAAACACCAGTTGTGTTGGCTCGGCATTGTCTATAGTAAATACAACTGCTTTCAAACTTTCCATGAAGAAGTAAAGACGAACTAATTAAGGCTTTTCGTTTCGTGCTTACTAGCGACTCATCAGTAGGAGCCGGTGTTACGCCCTTTAACCACTATATATTTGGTAGAAGAATGTGGAATAATAGGACGGTACAATCTCCTAGACGAATGTGTAAACCTGTAATAGTGAAGCTAACATAATCTAAAGTCAACGACAATACGACTACAATGCTAACTCACACTATATAATATATATACCGAGTCTGTAAAGGATACTAACTCTATGGCTATTGTGTTATTAACTGATACCTTTTTTAAATCGATGAGTACCGGATACTAACACTATGGTTTCCGAGTCGATACATGATACCAACCTGATGGATATAAATTTATGCTAAAGTTCACCCAAATTGAGAATTACAACAATTTCGAACACCTGTTACTCCAGTTAAACCATACACTCTGGCCTTCATCGATATCAGTTACCACATTTCGCGGTAAGCATGACATCATTCAATTCAATATATTACAGTTAAATACTGTTTTGTTGCGAAGAACTAATATATATGCAAGTATGTATTAGGTTTTGCGAACCTAGTAACAAATTAGTTCAGTTGTGATCAGAAGGATAAACCAAAGGCAGCATGAACGGAAAGTATAATCTCATGCACATTCGTTTCGTGCTACTGGCGACTCATCAGTAGGAGCCGGTATTACGCCCTTTAACCACTATATATTTGGTAGAAGAATGTGGAATAATAGGACGGTACAATCTCCTAGACGAATGTGTAAACCAGTAATAGTGAGGCTAACATAATCTAAAGTCAACGACAATACGACTTCAATGCTAACTCACTATATAATATATATACCGAGTCTGTAAAGGATACTAACACTATGGCTATTGTGTTAGTAACTGATACCTTCTTTTGAAATCGATGAGTACCGGATACTAACACTATGGTTTCCGAGTCGGTACATGATACCAACTTGATGGATATCAATCTATGCTATAGTTCACCGAAATTGAAAATTACAACAATTTCTGAACACCTGTTACTCCAGTCAATCCATACACCCTGGCCTTAATCGATATCAGTTATCACATTTCGCGGTAAGCATGACATCATTTAATTTAATATATAACAGTTAAATACTATTTGTTGCGGAGACCTAATATATATGCAAGTATGTATGAGCCCGTAGCCATAGAAATTCCTGCTTGACGATCGGCGGGCTCAAGCTAGTCGACCCGGGATTGGTATCCTGAAACTTGCCGGGCCATAGAGGGACAGCCATCACACATTTTCATGTGAAGCCTCGAGTTTGGTCTAACTGCACAGTAACTTTTTGTTAAATGTGTAGTGACGGAATGAGAGCAAGCGTTCCAGACGCGAGGGGCAAGTTTCGGCTGCTGAAGGAAACTCTGGCCACTGGCATCTGGGCAGATAGTGCTCATCAGCCTTGGTTGGCAGACTATCTAGGAGAAGGAAAACTCCGAATAAAAACCATCACTAGGAATGGGCGACCTAGTGTTCTTTTACAGTCCATATATAACCATGACAAATAATTACATACTGCATCGGCCGTCGCGCAGTATAAAAAGGGTCGTCTTATCTGCTGAGCCGTGCAGGGTGGATAAGCGAAAACAGGCTACTGCAGGCAACTCCAACTCTACTTTTTTCACTCCTTATGGTTATATGGCAGTGAAACATTAGTCACTTGACTTTTGTGTGGCTGGAAATGATGATGATGAACAAATTACTTCAGTTATGATCAGAAGGATAAACCAAAGGCGACTCATCAGTGGGAGCCGGTATTACGCCCTTTAACCACTATATATCTTGTTCAAGAATGTGGGATAATAGGACGGTACAATCTCCTAGACGAATGTGTAAATCTGCAATAGTGAAGCTAACATAATATAGTCTACAACAATGCGACTTCAACGCTAACTCACACTATAATATATATATATACCGAGTCTGTAAAGGATACTAACACAATGACTATTGTGTTAGTAACCGATACTAACATTATTGTACCGAAAAGGTACATGGTAATAACACTATAGTTTCTTAGTGGGAACATGGTAACAACATGATGGATATCAATTTATGCTGTAGTTCACCGAAATTGAGAATTACAACAATTTCTGAACACCTGTTACTTCACTCAATCCATACACCCTGGCCTTGATTGATATCAGATATCACATTTGGCGGTAAGCATGACGTCATTCAATTCAATATATAACAGTTAAATACTGTTTGTTGCGAAGACCTAATATATATGCAAGTATGTATTAGGTGTTGCGAACCTAATAACAAATTAGTTTAGTTGTGACCAGAAGGATAACCAAAGGAAGCATGAACGGAAAGTATAATCTCATGCACATTCGTTTCGTGCTTACTGGTGACTCTTTGAAATTTTGTTGCGGTGTGTACAAGTTGATTGGTTCAATGCCGCGTTTTGCGTACGCGGGTAATAGTTGTACACGGGCAGTTACACAAAGATCTGATTCATCACACTTTCCGATTTGTTTTGTCTTTGATCGGGTTGAATTCTTCTTTTTTCAACTGAAAATGCGGTTCTATCACATCTTTGTTTACTGGCGATGTTTCGGTGCCTACTTTCCAGCACCATCCTCAGGCAACACAACACTGATCACAATAGCAGATTTAAGCAAATGTGATAACCTCGTTCCAAAACCATTCTATTTATATATAATTGACTCAACACTATTTTTAATCATAGAATTTGTCTCAGTATCTAAACTCAATATATAACTATTTATAATTAGCAGACCAATCATTACCTCACCTATCTCAAATTCCCGGTATACGTAATCTCATATCGTATGCAGAATATTGTAAGGGAGAGAGACAGTATCGAACCTTTTGTTATTTGTTATAACTGTTTTGCTACTATGCCACGGTAATCAAAATTCAAAATGATAAAAAACTAAAACCTTGAATGTCATATATTGTATTTTATTTAAAGCCGGGAACTCTAATGTATACAATGGTGTATGAGGTATTGCGCACATAGCAACAAATTAGTTCAAATATGGAGCAGCAATTTTCGTAGATGGATGGAGAGTGAATGTCATAGCGACGCTTAGGTGAAAGATTAAAGAGAGAATGAGAGAGATAGTATGGACAACTAACGTTTTTAAAAAAACTAATCGTAAGCACAATGTGAAGTTAATCAACTCATAGAAATAATTGCATAAGACTATTTGCTCATATGACTAAAATAATTCATTATATCTATATACATATATATCTAAATATAATATCGTAAAACCTTTATATATATATATATATATATATATATATATATATATATATATATATATATATTTATTTAGAAGAAGGACCATTGTTAATTGTTAAACATGAATATTTTCTATTCTTACTATATATTTATTACGTTAGTCATACCTTATATCAATATATAAAATACATGTCAATATGTATAAAAACATATATATGGATATAAGCAACAGTATGAGTCCATCAGTAGGAGCCGTTATTACGCCCTTTAACCACTATATATTTTGGTCAAGAATGTGGGATAATAGGACGGTACAATCTCGTAGACGAATGTGTAAACCTGCAATAGTGAAGCTAACATCATATATTCTACGACAATGCGACTTCAACGCTAACCCACACTATATAATATATATAAAGATTCTGTAAAGGATACTAACACAATGACTATTTTGCTAGTAACCGATACTAACATTATTGTACCGAAAAGGTACATGGTACTAACTATAGTTTCTGAGTGGGAACAGGGTACCAACATGATGGATATCAATTTATGCTGTAGTTCACCGAAATTGAGAATTACAACAATTTCTGAACACCTGTTACTCCAGTAAATCCATACACCCTGGCCTTGTGTAAGTAACCGATAACATCAAAAATGTATCGAAAAGGTACATGGTACTAACACTATGGTTTACTGATGGCGCACGTAATAAGGAGATAAAAAAGGTTCACATTAGGCATGATAGAAAGTTAGGAAATTTGGGTATCTATAGACAGACCACAGTTAGGACCTGTCCTGTTGTAACTAATCGAGTGGTAAACCTCTCTAAAATAAATCTTAATGAGAAACAGCTGGAAATGCTTAATCGTGGTCTGAATACAGCTATCCAAATTGAGAAATCACCAAAAAATGAGATAATTACGGAGGCTGTTAAAATAGCACAATTCCTCTCAGACAAGGATAAAGTTAGGTTTGAATTAGACGTAGCCGCAGCTGTGCTAACGTACACAGAGGAAAAATATAAAACAAATTATGAAATAAAAAGTCTCAGGAAAGAGTTAATAGTAAACAATGTGATATGTTTCATAGTAGACAAACGAGGATCGACAGTTCTGATGAATCAATCTGACTATAATGATAAAATGTATGAACAACTAGACAATATAGAGGTATACACTAAAATTAATAAAGATCCTACGGATAAGCTACAAGGAGAAGTTAAATTATTGGTCAATAATATGATTGCTGAAGGAGAATTAGATCAAGCGCATGGTAACGCTCTCATACAAAGAGATACAGTCGCTCCTAGAGTGTACAGTTTAGTAAAGATACATAAACCAGACAACCCTTTAAGAATTATTGTTAATGTCCAACAC